>APFE030979285.1:60876-83779 GCA_000404065.3 Pinus taeda
AAATTGCAGATAGAACATAAACATAAATCGCAGAAGACAAGCCAAGACAAGAAGACACAAGATGTGGCGCTAGCCAGAGACAAACCCCAATGTGGAGAAACCCTTGATCAATTCTTCTTATATGTTCTTCAATAGTTCAGCAAAGAGAGAGAGATAGTACGTTTACACAGAAGTCAGCACTTTGACTTATCTAGATAAGAGCATAGATCATCTTTAAGAAGATGATACATGAGATCAGTTGAAGACATGTTGCTTCAACTGATTCTCCAAGGTGACTCCTTCACTTATCGTTGTGCTGCATTTCGTCATCATGCTGCACCATGTTGCACCCATCATCACTATGATGCATCTCATCATGCTTCATTAATCATGACTATACCCATCACTATATTGCATTATGTGCCATTGCTGCACCATGTTGCCATACTGACCTATGTGTTCGCTACATCTTGCTTGCTTGTTGTCCCTAGCATCCCTGTTGTCCTTTGCATGCTTGTTGTTGCATGCATGCTAGCTGTAACATTGCATGCTTGGTGTATTTGCTACTTGTACCATACAATTGTCCCAATGTTAGTTAGTTTTCCCATGCATGCTGCTCTCCTTCGGAGACAGATGCTCAGGCTGTTTCGGCAGTTTCGGCAATTTTGATTGTTCCCGACAATTCCGACAGTTCTGGCAATTCCGGCTATTTCGGCAGTTTCGGCTTTTCCTGACAATTCCGGCTTCTACCCTCTGTGTCAACTTTCCCGACAGTTCCGGCTGTTCCTGGCAGTTCCAGCTATTCCCAGCAGTTCTGACAGTTCCAGCTATTCCCAGCAGTTCTGACAATTCCAGCAATTCCAGCTATTCCCGGCAGTTCTAGCTTTTCCCGCAAATTCGGCAATTCCAGCTATTCCCAGCAGTTCCGATTATTCCCGGCAGTTCTGGCAATTCCCGGCAGTTCTGACAATTCTGGCTATTCCCGACAATTCTGGCAATTCCGACTATTCCCGGCAGTTCCGGCAGTTCTGGCAATTCCGGCTATTCCAGCGATTCCTGACAGATCCGGCAATTCCGGCTATTCCTAGCAGTTCCGATTGTTCCCAGCAGTTCTAGTGATTCCTGACAATTCTGACAGTTCCGGCAATTTTGGCATTTCCCAGCAATTCCTGGGAGTTCCGGCTTCTGTCCTCTGGATTAGGGCAGTGTTATCCCTTAGGATCTCTCCTCCTACTAAAACCCAAAGACAAGTAGAGAGGAAGAGATCCCAAATGTGTTGAAATGACTTGAAGGCCACCTCTATTTATACTAAAATGTTGAGCACAAGTGGGGTTTATTTGGTTGTTGGCCAACCTTGACGAATTGTCTCATAACACAAATAAATTCATATCTCCATGAATACTTATCGGAATCGGATGATCTTTAGATCAATCCTACACCTCTTGATGAAAAGGATCCAAGAAAAATATCAGCTTCCATTAATAAGATGACCCACATGGAGTTTGGCCCTAGTTGCCAATTTTACCACTCCCTCTCAACTAGGGAGAACTCCATCCACTGATCTATATGTCCAAGTGTACTATCTCTGCCATCAGTGCCATGCACTGCTCTGCTTAGCTCTGCTCTGCTGAACCATGAAGAAGAAGAATCGATCGAGAATATCTCATACCATTCTCTACTGACCCGAAGTCAGTTTCATCTAAAGAGAGTGTGTCACATCACTCTTAGTGGCCCGAAGTCAATTTTATTGATCCCAGATCAATATCACAAGAGAGTGTCTCAAACCACTTATACTGATCCCAGATCAGTTTCATTGATCCCAAATCAATGGAGGTCATCCTAGCATAGGGAGTACGGTAAATACATTGATGCGTCCATCGATAGTACTACTATGGTCCCTAACCCCATTTCCCTACTCATTGATCAGATGAGAGGTACTTCCCATGAGTCCCAGACTGCATGGGTAGGATTCCTCGACAGGAGAACTAATCATCCTGTCCACAGGAGAACGAATCATCCTACCCCAAAGTCACCATGGGAGAACTAATCATCCCGGCCCACAGGAGAACTAATCATCCTGTTTCACAATTGCCACGGGACAACTAATCATCCCAGCCCACAAGAGAACTAATCATCCTGTTTCACAGTTTCCACGGGAGAACTAATCATCCCGGCCCACAGGAGAACGAATCATCCTATTTCACAATTTGCCATGGGAGAACCAATCATCCCGGCCCACAGGAGAACTAATCATCCTGTTCCACAATCGCCACAAGGTATCACAAGGGAAGGTTGAACCTGTCATCCTGTACATAGCGCACCACCAGGTGAGGGTGAGTCGCCCTGTGGTCGTATGTTGCTTCAGTAAGTACCCCAAGCCCCCCCAGAGCTCCCAGAGCTCAATGCATGCAAAATGCAGGTCCCTTATAAGAAGGTCTCTCAACGACTCCAAGTCGTTTGGGAAAGTCATAGATTTGACCTTTCCCCGGGGCTTCGAAAAAATGTTTGCGACCTATACATCAGTCTCAATGCGATGGAACCTCCTTGCTCATCAACTTACCATATCCCAAATAAGGCAGTATCTGATGTCTATCTGCTGGAGCAATCATCGAATACATGATTCCTCAATAATCGAATCCCCCCTCTGGTTGTCACAGAGAATCACAGTGGTATTCATCATGTGTACAAACAACTCACTTAAAAGCTTCTGCAACCATGCAGCTTCACACAAGATCATACTTGTAGCTATGTATTCGGTCTCGGCAGTGCTTATGGAAACCGACTTCTGCTTCCTGCTCATCCATGATATCGAAGCAGAATCCAAAGAGAACTAGCACTGAGAAGTGCTCTAGTGATCCTCCACACTGCCTACCCAGTCAGCATTCGAATAATCATGCAGTTTCATATTTCCGGCAATGTATCTCAATCCATGAGAGATTGTGCCCCAAAGATATCTCAAAAGATTCTTGGCACCAATCCAGTGAGGCTCAACCAAATATGAGCTCACCGTGCTAACTGCAAAACATATATCCGAACGGAAGTTCACCATGAACATCAACGCGAATGAGTTTATGAAACTCACAGGCATTTCCCAAATTTGGTCCGACATCACTACCATATAACTTCTGAAAGTTAAGATCCTCGAGGTAGTCACAGGCTTGCAACTTATCATTCCACATCCAGAATCCAACTCCCTCTTACTTTTGCAAATGAGAGGGTCTGCACTTATCAGAAATAGGTCGTCCTCATAAGGTGCTGATATGAGAGGTCTATCATCCACAACCTTCAAACAATGGTTTGGATCGACTTCACTCTTAGTGGATCTCAGCTTCATCTGACAGCTATCAATCCTCGGATACTATGCCTGGGGTGTTTTGCTTCAAGCCATAGAGGGTTTTCTTCCACCCGTATACATGAGATTCCCGATCATGAATCTCAAACTCCTCGGGTTGTTCCAAACCTGTGGACCTTCTGCATGAGGGGAATGGTCCCCTTATAAGATTTTCCTTCGGTACATCTCAGACATGTACCTTCATGAGCTTCTTGAATTCAGGCATCCCTATCACCATCTAACTCACATTGGGTAGGGCCCCATAGGTAGACCTCCAGTGTTATAGATGCGATGTGTCAATTGACACGATCCCCAATGGACCATCCAGCGACTTGATACAAATTTCCAACCCTGAACCCATGAGCAAAAGCATCTTTGAAAATTCTATTTTCAAACACGTACCTTTCCATCGATGAGTGCCACCCTGTAACCTTTGACTTCCATTGCCGAAATGGACACCAGGTTCTTCTTGCAATTAGGTACATAAAAGAGATTCTTGTAAATGAATAGAGTTACCCTCATTCAATTAAGGGGTAACATTTCCTACACCCTTTCCGGGATAGATGGCATCGGCTCCAAGTATAATGCCATGATTGTTTCCATCTCTACCAAATTAGAGAGTGCACCCTTCTATCTGATGAAGTGCCTTGAAGCACTACAATCAATAAGCCAGATTCCCAAAGAATCTGAAGGAAAGGGCCAATACAAGATAACGCTTCTTTATCTTATCAAAAACAACATTTGATTCTTCATACCTGGGGTTCCTTACATTCTTTGAAGGGTTGGCCATTTCCTTGATGACCTGCATTACCTGTCATTCCTTTTATCATTGAAGATGTCCCTGGAATAATTGTTATCTTCATCAAGAGATGTGTCTCTGCCATTCGGACACTCCTTCGCATAATGGCCGAACTTATTGCAACCAAGGCATCTGCCTTTCCTTCCACCCTTAGATTCGGACTTCCCAGTGAAGGGATCTTTAGGTAGGCCATCAGAAACTTCCGCTGCACCATTCTAATAATATTCTCTGCTTTGACTTCACCTTCGATGAATTTGAAGAGGGATGAGGAATCCACTGATCCTTTTGTCCTTTCCCAACTGTCTTCGGTGATTGCTCTTTCACTCTTGCTTGGGCATTGTCTTCACCTCAACTCCGATACCATGTTAAATTTTAGGTATGTTCTATGCTTAGAGAAATTTATTTCAATTTTCACAGTTAGCTTAATATCTTTTCCAAATTAGCAATCACATCAGCATTAAAGTAAACTGCAGATAGAACATAAACATAAATCACAGAAGGCAAGCCAAGACAAAAGGACACAACATGTGGCACTAGTCAGGGACAAACCCCAATGTGGGGAAACCCTTGATCAATTCTTCTTATATGTTCTTCAATAGTTCAACACAAAGAGAGAGATAGTACGTTTACACAAACGCCAACACTTTGAATTATCTAGATAAAAGCATAGATCATCTCTAAGAAGATGATACATGAGATCAGTTGAAGACATGCTGCTTCAACTAATTCTCCAAAGTGACTCCACCTATCGTTGTGTTGCATTTCGTCATCATGCTGCACCTCACCGTGCTACACCCATCATCACTATGCTGCATCTCATCATGCTTCATTAATCATAACTGTACCCATCATTGTACTGCATTATGTGCCATTGTTGCACCATGTTGCCATACTGATCTATGTGCTAGCTGCATCTTGCTTGCTTGTTGTCCCTAGCTTGCTTGTTGTCCTTTCCATGCTTGTTGTTGCATGCTAGTTATCCCTTGCATGCTAGCTGTAACATTGCATGCTTGGTGTATTTGTTGCTAAGTACCATACAACTATCCCAATGTTAGTTAGTTTTCCCTTGCATGCTACTCTCCTTTGGAGACAGATGCTAAGGCTATTCCGGCCGTTTCGACAATTTCGGTTGTTCCTGGCAGTTCCGGCAATTCCGGCTATTCCCAGCAGTTCTGGCTTTTCCCGGCAGTTCCAGTTTTTGCCCTCTACGTCAGCTTTCCCAGGCTGTTCTGGCAATTCCGGCTGTTCCCAGCAATTCTGGCTATTCCCGGCAGTTCCGACAGTTCCGGCAATTCTGGCTATTCCCGGCAGTTCCGACAGTTCCGACAATTCCAGTTATTCCCGGCAGTTTCGGCAATTCCGGCTATTCCCAGCAGTTCTAGTAGTTCCAGCAGTTCTGGCTTTTCCCATCAGTTCCGGCAGTTCCTACAGTTCCGGCAATTCCGGCTATTCCCGGCAATTCCTACAATTCCAGCTATTCCTAGCAGTTCCGGCAATTCCCAGCAGTTCCGACATTGCCCGACAGTTCCGGAAATTCCGACTACTCCCGGTAGTTCCGGCAGTTTCAACAATTCTAGCTATTCCCGTCAGTTCCGGCCATTCCGGCCATTCCTGGCAATTCCGGCAATTCCAGCAGTTCCTGTTGTTCGCAGCAGTTCTGGCTATTCTCGACAGTTCCAACAATTACGACAATTCCGACTATCCCCGGCAGTTCCAACAGTTCCAGCAATTTCAGCTTCTCTCCTCTGGATTAGGGCAGCGTTATCCCTTAGGATCTCTCCTCCTACTAAAACCCAAAGACAAGTAGAGAGGAAGAGATCCCAAGTGTGTTGAAATGACTTGAAGGCCACCTCTATTTATACTAAAACATTGAGCACAAGTGGGGTTTATTTGGTTGTTGGCCGACCTTGACGAATTGTCCCATAACATAAATAAATTCATATCTCCATGAATATTTATCGGAATCGGATGATCTTTAGATTAATCCTGCACCTCTCAATGAGAGGGATCCAAGAAAAATATCAACTTCCATTAATAAGATGACCCGCATGGAGTTTGGCCCTAGTTGCCAATTTTAACACCTTAACATGCAAAAACTTAAGCAATTAAATTTCGAAAATTAATTGCCATGTAGAACCGTGAAATTCAAATGCTAGACACTTCAAACAATTCCGAATTTAAAATAAATTCCTCAAATGCTTCAATCTAGAAAAAATTATTGTTTTCCTATAGTCAAACTTCAAAGATGATTTTAAAAATATTTAAATTTGTCTTGACTATAGAGAAATTTAAAACTATGTACCACTCCAAAATTTTCCCTTTTTGAAAAATTAAAAACCCCAAACTCCTAACACAAAAACCCCTGAAGGAACTTTAGATTAAAAAATTAATTATTCCTTCAGCAATTTTAATGTGATAAAATTCATGAATGAAGAAAAAATTTAAATGTGGCAAATATGAGAAAAATACTTAGTTAATTAAAAAAAATTAGCGGGCCAAAGGCCACATAAAAATTTGAAATTGTTGAAGCGTTTTAAGTTTTCCTTTAAATTTAATTCCTTTTTTAAAACCCAAAATGAAAATCGAAATTTTAAGGTTTTCTTTTGTTTTAAATAAACAAAAAAAAAAAGACAATGCATTAAAAAACTCGAAATTTTTAAAACAAATGGGAAAAGCAAGCAAAATTTAAAAAAAAAAAGAAATTCGATTTCATTTGAGACTTAAACCTAACAAAAATCAAAACAAAGAAAAAAGGGAAGTCGTGAGGGAAAGGAGCTCGGGCGAAATGATGGCAGAGGAGAGGTTTTGTAGGCAGTAACAAAGGGATGAAGAGAGCACAAATAGGATCGCGACGCTAAGAGGAGAGGAGCACGCTTGAAGGATTCCAGGGTGAGGTTGGCATGCAGGTCAAGAGGGGAAGAGTTCACGCAGGTTAGGAAGAGCGATGCAGGGATAGCATGCAGAGGGGATAGGCAGCAGTCTACACGAAGTAGCCACTTGGAGAAACCTCGCGTAGAAAGGAACAACACACGCGGGAAACACAAATGGGGGAGAAGGGACGTGAGGAGAGGAAAGGTGATGCAGAGGGAAAGAGGAAAGGCGGGTTAGGAGAAAGACTGCACACAAAAAGACAAGGGACGGGTTAGGGCCACAGAGAGAAGGTAAAATGCAGAAAAAAAGAGGGCAGAGGGAAAAACAAACTGCGATTTCAAAGAAACAAAGGGATCAGCAAGAAGAAAAATGCAAAACAAGCCAACAAAGGAATTTTGAAGGGCTTCCAGGCAGCAAATGGTAGCCCAAGAACCTTAAAAAAAATCCAGAAATTCCTCTGCTTTGGATTTGTCCTTGGAAAAGCTTATAAAATTCTCAGATCTAAATTCGAAACCCTCGGAAAAATAATCTTGAATAATGTCCCTGCAAAATGGTATTAAGGCCAGATCTTGCCCTCTAGGGTCTAGATTTGGCTTCAAATTAAATTTTTCCTTCAGATCCGCACCTGCAAAATAAAAACAAAAAATACCGAAATCCCAAATATATAAAAATGAATAAAACCCCAGAAACGCAAGTCAGAAAATTTTCAGATCTAAAAACTAACTAACATATCTACGCACAAAGTTTGCAGATCTATCAGATCTGAGGAGTATGAGTCCAACTCCGCTCCCAGATCTGATAATCTAAGGCTCTTACTAGCCAGATTTATCAATTTTTCCACAAAATATTTAAAAGATATTAAAATTTTAGAGAGTTACTGGCCCAAAAACACCCTGTAGGAAAAGAATTTATCGTTAGATAAATCTTGGAGCTTATATGAGGTTGGTTCTTCAGAAAATATATGTTGAGAGTTGGTTGGTCCAACCGAAAACTATCCCCAAATGCTCAATGAGAACCTGAGAGATCTTCTACAAACACTAGATCAACCATCAAACCAAGTAGAGAAATAGAACAACAATAAAATTCTGAAGAAATAGAAATACTTGTTACTTAATCAAAATTAAAAATGTTACTCTAGATCCAACAAACTGAATAAGATACCTGTATTCAGATTATTCTAAAAAAGCTATTGATTGATAGTTTTCACATAATATTAAGCAGAAATTAAAACATTGTTACCATAAATTCATGAAGAGGAACACCACCGCAAGTTGAGACCCCAAAGACTTTTGCATTAATTCAAAAAAGTATGCAAGAGAGATTGAGAGCTTAGTACACGATTCAAAAATCAGATGATAAGACTGACTGACACCGACCTCTAATTTATAAGTAAAATCTCCAACGGGTAGTTGGCTTGATCCTTATCAAATTAATCTCGACCGTTCATAAAAATTTAATTATCTTTAATCATCACCGTCGAAATTATTTAATTTTTGAGGAAAAATGAATTTCTCATTTAATTGATTTTTAATTAACTCAAAATTAATTATTTTGAGTTAATTTCCTCAAAAATTTGACTTTGACTTAACCACCAAGGCCCAAGTGTCCAAAATTTCTTGATTTTCTCAATATTCCCTTGGTCGGGGACCTCCAAAAATTAACTTCTTTAAAACCCACGAAGTTCACCATTAGAGAATTTAATTTTACCTAGGACATAAAATTAATTAAATTTATGGCTTAGGATTTAATTTAATTTTGACAGAAAATTTAATTAATTGACTTATGAGAGGATTAATAATTTTCCCAACCCTCTAATATTTAGCCATGGTGTCCAATTATGAGGGACCATGCACTAAATATTTTTACATGAAAATGTTACAATTTAATACATGAAGAGGGAACACCCATTTGTCATAGACCCTCAACATTTACCCATTTCTGCGACACAAAATATGATCTAATAGACCTAGTAATTTGTAATAAAATAATCTAGCCAATTAGCTAGGATTATGCCCAAATTACTTTTACAAGGACTCGATAAAAAACACTAGGACTCACTTAATATCTTGACGACAAAATCCACGCTAGCTTTGAAGTGAAGTTGGAGGGAAAAAGTTTGTCGATCATTTGTGTCTAGAGATGGATGAATCAGTGAGACAAAAAACCTCCTAAGGTAGAAATCGTCATCAAAATGCTATGCTTACCTAGGTTGTTACATACATGATGGTCTTACTAAAATCATTTACATTATAACCATGCAGAATGGGTTTACATCTTTACAAATTGCAGATTGATGATGAAATCTAAATGATGTGAATATTCGAACATGATAGATTCCTTTTGTGAAAAAAATGGGTGTACTGCTATGGGGTCTTTGACACAGAGTAATCAACAAGTTTCATGTAGGCTCAAAAGAGATAAGTTGGCCCCACCATTAAAGGGTGTGTCCCATGGGGTAAATGCACCCATTCGACTTGTGTGTATATATATATATATATATGATGTGGCACTTCATTTGATCACTCACTCGTCATCATCTTTCTTCTATAGAAGACACTGAAGTTTGGACTTGGCTTTTAGCACAGACTTCTAGACAATTTATTGTAAACCTTGTTGAACAAGAATTTCTCTAAGAAGAAGAGTTGTTGGGTTTTCTCCCAAGTTTGGGTTTCCCAAGGAAAATTTCGTTCTCTCTATTGTGCATGATTGTCTCTTTATAATTTTATTGTTTTCACTGCATTAATGTTCAAATCTTCTATGGATAATTGCTCAATAATATCAACGACATAAGATAAAGTGTATGAAAATTATTAGGTAGTAATTATAAGCTCAAAAGATTAGTTTCTACTTTGTATATTGTAGAAAAAATCCAACATGGTATCAAAGCCTTGTTGATAAGAGCAACCATTGAAAAGACAAGTATGATGTAGTCTGGGTTACAACAAGGATAAGACCCACAAGCTTTAGCTTTTGCTTCCTACAGAAATATTTAACCAAAACGAAAGAAGGGGGATATTACTTGTAGTCGCAAAGGGAGGGGATCGAATTTGTTATTGGAGTCCAATCTGACGACTACATCAGATTATCGGATACAATATGCTTACTAGTATAGCCGCATGAGAAAGCGACGTGGGCATTCGTATTTTTACCATCGTCCTTGCTTGCTGTGACAGCAGGGGTTTGTTTGCCTTATGAACCGAGTCAAGGAGTTTTTTTTATATTCAAGGCGTGCCCAAGGTGTGTAAGGCGCCTCTGTATTTATTTTTGGTTCTTTAAAACTGGAGGTCGTTTTTCAATATGAAATTGTGTTCAATCATATCTATTTTGGGGGATTGTTTCCGCAATTTCTTGAATGGCTTCTAAGCACATAATGAAGGAATTGAAGGACTTGTAGAGAGGCTCACCTACGTCGTGCAACACAGGGTTTGTTATGAACAAAGGGGTCGCAGCTCTAGAAGAGGGTCGAGGACCTCAGATTGTATGACCAAATAGGCTTGCACTAACTACGATTTTCCAATTGGAAATGATTGTGGTTTGATGCAGCTAGATATTTCACGATGTGCAAAAATAACCCCAAGCCCTATATCATTTGTTATATAAAGGAAGGCCATTGAAACATATAAAATAAGACCAATAACATTTGCACTACGAGAAGAAGACTTTTGCATCAGAGGCCCAAAGGGTGATTTCCTTACTTCCTCTTTGTCTTTAACTTTAGTAAGGTTGTGACACACTTTGACACCAAACTATGTGAATATCCAACTATTGACATTTATCCAAGTCTAACTGCATGAATGTCCATGTGTTGGCATCAATCTGGCCCTGCATTATGCACGACGTGTTATGATCCTATACCCACATGTTGAGATCGGTGATATAAAGAGGGTCGGAGTGTGATTTGTGCATTGAGTTCTTCTTATGCTCTTTTATTCTGGCACAGGCGCGATGCAGATCGATGGCAGTATGAGTAATAGTATGGATAATGATTCGATTACAAAGAGGAGCGATGTTCTACATATTGAGCAATAGTGCAGAAATAGAGTTTGTATGGGTTGTAGAATATTGTAGTGAAATGATTTGGTCCAAAATGACTAGGTAGTCGATGTGCATCACTCAGGTGTATTGTTGATCTCAATTTGTTGTGTAATGTGGATCTGCGCATCAACAAATCGGACAGTGTAATGTGTGAATCAAGATGCATAAAAGTTGTGCGTTAAGTCAATGATTACATATCATGTTCCAAAAGTCTAGGTGATTTGATTTATTTTATGTGTGACATGGCCAAGCAACACAAGTGATGTGGCACCCAAATTGGATTGGCATTGGTTACGAGCATAAATCATGGCATGTCGAGCTGGCGTTATACTGAGTTAAATTGGTCAAGGGATCGAGGCCTACTCCTTTGGTCTCAAATTCGATTGGTTCATTAAATATGAAATTACAGTGGTAGCTAATGCAAGCATTGTCGAGCAGTAGAATTGGTAGTTAACGAGAATTGCGCAACCGAGGTGTTGGGTTCAAATCGCGTGTGTTGGGTTTGAATCGCGTCAACACCGACACCAAAATTTGAACATGCAAAAGCAAGGTCATAATTCTGATATGCTTTTAGTGCCAGGGCAGAGCGTGGTTGAAAGGTCGAGACCTAGTGGCTTAAATACAAAGACAAAATTTAACAACTAACCCTTGATGTGACAGAGTTATTGTAAGAGGTTTGGTATGTTGCTGCTCAAAGTTGAAGTGTTGCTACATTTGATCCAATACAGCCAAGGTTTGGTTGAATAAGGCTTGAATATGTTGTTATTAAGGGTTTATAAGTGAGCAAGAATCGGGTTGACCAACATGGACATACATATGCAAGGTCATCATGATTTAAATATGTTGGCTATGTTATATCCAATTACAATTCGAAAGTGGAACTATGACCAGTTGATGAATCAAGTGTCATTCTCCCTCTCAAAATATTAGATCGAAATTGATTTAAAAGGATAGCATAGCAAGGAACATTGTGTAGTGGAACTAGTAATGCACGTTGGTTACAAGGGAAAGGACAGCTTGGTTCAAGAGTTGAAATTCCTAGGGTTTATGGGATGAAACCCTAAACCAAGACTTGAGGTGTTGGATGCAAGTGGAATTAGTATGACGCATACTTGGTTATCTCCTTGATAACACGTGGAATGACTTGGTGTTGATGCTAGCTTGTTGAGCCTTTGGTGTGGCTAGATAGCTAGATTAATATGCAAGATGAAGAAACCTCAGCCCTTACAGTTCATGCAAAGAAAAGAAAGGAAAGCAACATGCATTGACAACTGATGTTGAGGACGAAGATGAGCATCCACTAGAAGACAAAGGAATCTAAGCTTGATAAGATTGAAGATGGACTTCATTGATTTCTACAAGGAGGCAAAGATTAAGAGAGAGTTGATAATTCCCTACAACACATTTATTTCTTCCTCAATTAAGAGATAAGTGTTTTTTTTTCTCCTTTGATTATTATTATTTTTATTTAGTCAACCTCTTGCCTCTTCAATTTGTACGGCCTTGATATTTCCATCCTACCTCCATTATGAATTTTCTTTTTTCATGGCCTCCTAAATGAGGTTTACGGAAAAACAAGTCCATTGTGAAGACTGCAATTACATAGGTGGCAGCATTAGGAATTCCACGACAAGGTTGTGACAAGAGGGTTCTCCTACTAAGAGGGAGTGGGCTACGAGAAGATTTTTTCTCATGTCGTCGATGGTCAGACTCTTGGGCTTGAGCATAGACTCAACAAGAAGTGATTAATGTGTAAGAGGGAGTACATCCAAGATCGTGTCAAATAACCAGAAAAGCTTCTAGTTCTGAGGGAGCATTAATAGCAGAAGGACTTGCTTACGTGAAAGAGGGAGCAGTATTAGCAGAAAAACTTGCTTACATGACAAAGGAAATAGCTAGAAGGACATGGTCAGGTCACTTCATCTGAGACATGATGCTGAGAAGAGTAGTAGTGCGCTCCTATACATATCCACAGATGAGCAGATTGTGGACATACTTCAAAGACGAGCTTAGTATGATGTTGAATGTCTCCCTCATTTGAAGGGAATGATGAGGTCTTTGCAGGATTGGGCTGACCATCTCCTAAAGCCATAAAGGATTCACCTTTGAAGCCAAAAGGACTTGGCTAGGTCATAAAGGAATTTGACCAGAAAGGTGAATGACCCAAGGCAATTAACAAGGAACTTATAGGATACACTCACCTGAGAAGCCAAAAGGACTTCGTTGGGTCATAAAGGACTTTGACCAAAGGTGAATGACCTAAGGAAATTATAGGATTGGACGGATCTTCTCCTCAGAAGCCCAAAGGATTTGGCTAGGTCGACCAGAGGAGATACATGTAATTCATCTTTGAAGCCAGAAGGACTTGGCTAGGTCATAAAGGAATTTGACCAGAAAGATGAATGGTCTAAAGGAAAATTCTCTCCTGAGAAGCCAGAAGGACTTTGGTAGGCCATAAAGAACTCTGACCATAGGAGATTGATACATTTGCATGAGGATCCATAAAGGAATTTGGCCAAAAGCCCTAGATACTCACAAGCATATTAGGAGTTACATTGCCCACTCCGGGATGGAGTTATCTATAGACATGAACCAACATGACAAGCTCATAAACTTTTCTTATGGAAGGAGAAATTTCAGCTGAAGGAAAATCTGTTGCAATCGGGGAGAATACCTCCCTCGCTAAGAGGGAGTGTTAATTTTTGTGTAGCGTTGGGAGGTATTCCCACATGCCAAAAGGCCTCCTAAGTTAACCTAGAAAAATTAAGGAAATTAAAATAAAATAAATTTTATTTTTGGGTTTCATGTAGGCTTGGACTCAGTTTTTGGCAATGATGTCTAGGCAATTTATTGTAAACCTTGTTGAAGAAAAATTCCTCCTAGAAGAAGAGTTGTTGGGTTTTCTCCCAAGTTTGGGTTTCCCAAGGAAAATTTTGTTGTCTCTATTGTGCATAGTTGTCTCTTTATAATCTCATTGTTTTAATTGCATTACTGTTGAAATTGTTGATCAGTGGTTGTCATTGATGTCAACCCAAGCAGCACCAAGGGCTACCCCGATCTTGCATGAGCATTTTGACTTGACAACTTACTCTATTCTGAGTCAAGGATCTTCTAGATGGACTCTACTCGTCGAGATGTTTCCATTAATATATGGCACACCAAGTAATTCTTCACAGTTTGAGAGATATTCATGTTTGAAGTTAGTAACCCTAGTTAGTGGGCTAAAACCCTATGGAGTTGTGGCATGGCACTCATAATTGGTTGTGGTCATTGAATAATCAATAATTAATAATAATAAAAATTGCTCCTAAAATTCCTCCAACATTGACTTATTGAAGACCCTCTCAACTCAAGACATTCATATAAATAATGACCCTCATATCCTCCTCTAGTAGGGATTTTGTGGCTTCAAACAGGTCAAAGTGGAATTTTCGCTATAACTTTTTTCTGTGAAGCTTCAAAAGCTGAAATTAAAACCCATTTGAGTCGAAATCTTAATGAACCTCGTGACCGAATTCCAAATCTTGGTTCGCTATATTTTCAAAGATATGATCTGAGGAAGTTAGGGTTTTTGCAGGCTCCCGAATTCCATGTCAAACAGGTGACGTTGGGAAAATCGTCATAACTTTCTCTCTGAGCATCAGATTCAAATTTCGTAAATAGTCACAAAAGAGAACAGACTGTAGTTTGTTGAGTAGGATTTTCAGAGCCAAAGGTCGCAACAGTGATACGTGGCACTTCATACAAGTTTGCTCTATTGAACCAGTCTATAATCAGATCATCGTGGGAGATTGGGCCTAACTCTTTCTTGAAGAATCCAATCTTGATCAGACCTGTGGGGTTGGAAAGAGGACTCAGAGGACTACCGCGAGACAAAATTTCAGACCCTGGAGATCCGAAATTACATAAATACAACAAATTCAATATTGAGCTCCTAGAAGGCAAGAAAAAGCATGCACTCAAGGATCATTGCAGTAAGGACCACACATCAACAATCAAGGGTAAGTCTCATACAGCAAGGTATGTATGATTAGTGTTTACATTTGAATTTTGAATATCATCTCTAACACATGTTTTTGCAGGACAACGTAAGTATATACAGTGTCTCAGTTATATCTCTATGTCTCTATATGTCACAATTAGTTTTTCGGATGTCCTATTCTTGATACTACACATTTTATGCGACATATTCTTGATGCTACACCAAGTTTGCTAAATCTATATGATGTTGTAAGTTCAAGTTACTTGTCTTGTCATAGTTGATAGAATGGTCTCTATTGTTGTAATTAGAACTTGGTCCATCACAAGTCTAGGGTCTGTCAACAGTTTTTATTGTATATATCTTTAGGTCAGTTTTGGATATAGTCTTGCATAGAGTCCAGGCCTATATCAAGAGTGGGAGTCTTTGTCTACTGTTGTAGCAAGTCAACAACAAAAGTGACAAGCACACTTCAAGAACACACTATAATTTTTAATTTGTATTTATTCATTATTATGCACTTACATGTGTTTTGCAGGCAAAGGTAAGTTGAAGGGTATTTTGTTTTGTTTTGGGATTGTTTTCGCTGGGTAAATTTTGCATGCAGGTAGAAGGAGATTCAAGTACAGCTTCAAGCAAAAATTCAAGAGCAGAAGTATCAAATCAAAGGAAGCATTGCAACGGGACATCCTTTGAAGACATGATAGCCATCCATATATTGTGAAGAAGTGTCAAGGCGAAGAGTCATTTGTAAAAGAGTCATCATTGTAAAGTTGTAAAAGAGTCATTTTGCCTAGAGTCGAAGAGGCAGTGTTGGGAGGTATATGAGTTACTGTTGGGATGATGTCATGGTTGAGTTGCAGGTCATAGAGTGATTGGATATTTGGTCAAGTACACGAAAATTATTGTACATCTTAAAGTATCATGGATTGTTGTCCCTGGTTTGGGAATCCACAGTCTTGTCTTATTTCCATCATTATAGGGTGGCAGGGAAGTCGCCTACAGGTTGGGGCCTGTGAACACTTCAGGGTGGTAGGTGCTAGGGCGAGTTGTGGCTCGCTAGGGTGTTGGGGCATCCATTCAGTGGATTACTGAAGAAACCAGGGGGTTGGGGTGTCCTTCCAGTGAGAGTTGGAGAAGAATGCTTGTCTAGAGTTCTAGAGAGTTGTTGCTTTCATTTCAGTTGGGGCTGAAGATTAAAGAATTTATTAGAAAAGCGTTTGGTGGTTTTTTACCTGGAGGGGGTTTTCCACATAAATTTCTTGTGCCTATTGTGTTCTTTTATTTATTGTTATCACTGCATAAACATTAATAATAATTGAAGATTAACTAATGCTCTGAAAGATTTAAAAGTGCTAACTGCTAAGAAATACTGATTCACCCCCCTCTCAGTATTTCCAACATAAATCTTGTGTATAATTGCTCAATATTATTAGTGGCATAAGATAAATTGTATGAAAATTATTAGTTAGTAATTATCAAATCAGAAGATTAGTTTCTACTATGTATATTGTAGAAAAAATTCAACACATGTTAGGTCCGCTGGTACATCACCAAGAATCCTCCATGCTAGGCAAAAAAAGCCCAACATTCTGGCTCCTAGGGATGCTCTAGGATGCATATCAACTGCTCAGGTCATCAAATGGCTCAATTCTCTGCCAAAGGTGTGCAATGTTGCATCTGCTAAGTCATCATGCTCTCTGGAATTTAATGTATGGCCTAGACATCATGTGGTGTAGGGTGCCTTCAAGGCCTTTGCTGCTCTAGACCACATGGCAAGACCAACTCAAACTCAAGCGAAAGCAACCACTCATTAGAGAGTAAGATGATAAGTGCATCTAAATGGATATACTTAAGTGTTAAGTTCATATTAATGCTTCAAACTGGGATCACCTTCAAATATCTAACTAGACCAAGTCCCATAAAGGTGCTCCCTACCTTTGTAGGGGTGGCCAAGCCGGTAACTCTGTTTGGTGCTTCCATCCCCCAAGGGGAGGTCGCTTTTCCAGGGTTAACCCTTCAATAAATAGGTGTTGGTGTAAGTAAGTGGCAATGGAGCGGAAAGACTTCATGGCCAAGTGCCATGGTCAAGGGGCTAGCTAATGGAAGTCCACATCCTGAGTGTATAGATGTAATGGAGGGAGTAATCATGGATGCATGAGTTACCTTACTCGGCCTGCTTTTTCCACCCCTCTAGTGCGCCTCCTACTTCTTTTTTATAATGCCTTGTAATTTGGTTCATAGCTCAAGGATCAAAGCTCGCTCTTTATGACATAGCTTTTAATTTACCCTGTAAGATGAGGCAATTTATCACTCATTAGGGTTGGGACATGCAAGGGTTCTTTTTTATGAGATGGAGCATCAAGTGCTCAAGAACCGGGTGATGGCTAATGAGGAGGGTAGAGCCCATGCTAGGCTTTTTCCCAAGTGCTAACTTATGTTCCGACCATCTTTTGAATTTTGACTTTTTTTTCTCTATTTGTGACCACCTTATGCTTTTCCATTCTTTTAGTTGCATCAACCTCTAGGGCATTATTTTCCAGCCCTACTCAAGGATGTGGATAAGAGAGTGCCAGCCACCTATGTTCTAACTGCAGCCTCATTGTCTACTGTGACAAACAACACCCGAGGGCTAGAACAGTGTTTCAAGTGAAGTGAGCAAGCAAGTCCAGTGTAACAACATGATGCCAAGGTGAATCAAATAGATACCAAGAACTGGTTCATGAAGAACCTGATGCATAATTGAGGCAAAATATAACAGAGTTTTTGCCTTTGTAAGGCTAAAATCATCATGTGTCCCTGCCAATCTCTGAACCATGCGATGAAAATCACATGTGCAAATCCTCTTACAAAATGGGTAAAACGGTACCAAATCATCCATGAACTTTTCATTTCATCTATAAAAATTTGCAACAATAATCAATAGCTCCAAAAAATTTCTCTTTAGCATCATGTTGCATAACATGTTTTTCAGCAATAATAGAGGGTTGATTGTTCCCACAAAGATGTAATTTACACCTACAATGTTGTATTATACTCTCCCACTTGACACTACTTGGCTACACTCAAGGCTTGAGTGACAATTGTTTGAATCCAGTGACAAACATTGCCTAAACACTAAAACAGGTAGTATCTTGTCTTCAATACACAGAACAGACCTCCAAATTGTGCCTAATCTTGGTTTGTTTCACTCAGACAACTGCAGCTACTACTCCACAGATTCAGTGCTTGATCTAGGTCTGCGGTCCTAATCTCAAAACCATTACCAGTTGCAGTCAAGCCGCAATCATGTTGTGGCCATGCTGTGGCCCTTAGCCCTACGGCCTTCGGCCTTGAAACACAGAACAATCCACGGCCTTTCCAAAACAAAGCTCCACTGGGCCTCTTGTAACACATCCTTGTTGCAATCTCCTTGAGAACAAAACTTCATTACTCAACCTCCTATAGCTTACTATGGCTAGGTCACTTTAGCTCCTTTCTCCATAAACAAATGGCTGCTATTTTAACAAGGTTTTGATACCATGTTGAATTTTCTACAATAATGCATAGTAGAAACTGATCTTTCGATTTGATAATTACATTCCAATGATTTCCAATCAAGTTATCTTATATCTCGTATATCATTAAGCAATTATACACAGAAAATCTCAATAGTAATGCAATGAAAACAATAGGATCATCAAGAGACAGTCATACATAATATAGACGACAAAATTTACACTGGAAAACCCAACAACTTTTCTTCTAAGAAGAAATTGTTCTTAAGCAAGGTTTACAAATCAAAATGTCTAGAAACCTGTGCCAAAAACCAAGTCCAAACTTCAATCACTTCATCCTTTTTATGCTCCCATGTGTAGCTAATATAGAAGAGATATGATCATGAGTGAGTGATCAAATGAAATGTCATATCATGTGTATATATACAAGCCGAATGGGTGCATTTACCCCAGGGGCAAACCCTTTCATAGTGGGGACGACTTGTCCCTTTTGAGCCTAGATAAAACCCTAAAATAAAATTTATTTTAATTTAATTTTCATAATTTTCTACGCCAACTTAGGTGGCCTCTTGGTATACGGGAATAGCCCCTAATGCTACAAAAAATCAACATGGACCACCTACCAAGACCAACTCAAACTCAAGTGAAAGCGACCATTCATTAAAGGCTAAGATGATATGTGCATCTAAATGGACCATACTAAAGTGTTAATGGCATACTGATACTTCAAATTGGGATCACCTACAAATATCTAACTAGACCAAGTCCCATAAAGGTGCTCCCTATCTTTGTAGGGGTAGCTAAGCGGGCAACCCTATTAGGTGCTTCCAGCCCCCAAGGGGAGGTGGCATTTCCAACGTTAACCCTTCAATCAATAAGTGTTGGTGTAAGTAAGTGGCAAGGGAGGGGAAAGTCTTCTAGCCAAGTATCATGGTCAAGGGACTAGCTGATGGGAATCCACATCCTAAGCGTATAAATGTAACGGAGGGAGCAATAATGGATGCATGAGTTACCCTACTCAAACTGCTTTTTCCACCCTTTTGGTGCACCTTTTACTTCTTTTTGATAATGCTTTGTATTTTGGTGCATAGCTCAAGGATCAAAGCTTGCTTTTTATGATATAGCATTTAATTTACCCTTTACGATGAGGCAGTTTATCACTCATTAGGGTCACGACACGCAAGGGTTCCTTTTGATGAGATGGAGCATCAAGTGCTCAGGGACAGGGTGATGGCTAATAAGGGTAGAGCTCATGCTAGCTTTTTCCCCCGTGCTAACTTATGTCTCGACTATCTTTTGAATTTTGACTTTGTTTTTTCTTTGTTTGTGGCCATCTTAGGCTTTTCCATTCTTTTAGTTGCATCAACCTCCAGGGCATGTTTTCCAACCCTACTCAAGGATGTGGATAAGAGAGTGCCAAATCCCAATGAACCAATGACAATTAACCTAAAGGATGGAGATGGTATCAAGGGATTACAATGTGATATTGTTAAATTTGGACAACTAGGTCCAAACTCCATTTCTTAATAAATTATATGTGCAAGGTCAGCCAGTTTTGTAATGTAGGCTCACATGCCCAACAGATGTGTCACACACCCCCATTGATGGATATATATACAGGAGAAGTTGGAGAGAATTTCATCACAACTCAACTCACATCTTCCTCTCTCATCTTAGAGAGTACGAGCTACCTGGAGGACGAATTTCAGCCACACGTGGGAAGGACAAAGAGGACAGACCGTACGGATTTTCTGCTGCTAGGGTTTCACATAGAAAGTTTGACCAGCGTTGACTTTGGTCAACGCTTGGTCCCATCAAGCTGAAAATTGGTGGAAAGTTCGATTTTTGAAGGTCGTACTATCTGGCACAAAAATCGAGGTCAAAGGGTTGACCATTTTGCTGCTGCGTTGACTTTTGGCTTGCTGCCCCTGCGTTGACTTTTCAGGACAACGTTGACTTTTGTAGAATTGACTTGGGTTGACTCATCTACTGATTGGAGGGTTGTTGTGACACATCTGGGCTGGCTGACCAAAGGAGACTTTGCTGGTTGAAGCATCCTGTTGACGTCTGATTTGTCTTCTGTAAGATCTGCTTATATGTTCTATCTGCATTTTGCTTAACTACTTGTATAATTGCTGTGAGAAAAGTGAAATTGCTCTTAGCATAGAACATCTACAAAAATTTACATGGTATCAGAGCTAAGGTGAAGACAAACTCTATCTATAGCAATCATCATCGAAGGAAATGGATTCCACCAAGCTTGAATTCAGGGAGAATGACAAGCTGACTGGAAGTGATGACTTCCATGCCTGGAAGATGATATAAAAAAAAAAAAAACTCAGATTAGAAGCACAGAAGGCCGAGGAGGACGTTATAGAATACAGTTTTGGCAAATACTCTCTGTGATTGGGCTTCTTCATTACAGCAGTAGACAGGTGTGAGAAAAGTTTTCTGTGCTGGTGTAGAACTCGACTACAGTCCAGATCACAATCCTGAGGACGCTCAAACCTTGGCAGCGACACTTGTGGTAGCTTGGTGAAGAACCTCAGATTAAACTCAGGAAGTAATGAAGGATCTCAGACCAGGCATGAAAGTGAAAGACCAGACCTTAGAACAAGCTCAGGCGTGGAGACAACTCACAGACCAAGTACAGAAGTAAAGTATAGGCCTCAGACTTGTGGAACAAGCAAGTTTTTTTTGGACCTGTAATATCTTTCTGAAGATAAATTCGAAACTGTGCAGAATTCCTCAACTGCTGCGAATTAGATTGTTGAAGATATATGGTATTTTCTCTTGTGAACAACTCTGAGTTGAAAAAAAAACAGCCTTGGAATTGTTTGAGACACAGTGCTGGATTGTCTTACAGTAAAGTCTTCTAGCAAAACTTGGTTGAAGGGACATAATTCAGATTATTTTTACAGTGAAAACTCTCTTGAAGGCATTGGTTAGATGCACAGTATTGAATTTTTCTTGGAAGCACAATATTAGCTTTGTTTTTGCAGAAAAATTGAAGGCTTGACACAACTTGTCGAAGAGCATTCTCTAGAGCAGTCTAAAAGATTTAAAGACAGTGTTTTGGTTCACTTGAAGACTTGGATGAAGAAGACCAACTGTGTTTGAAGACCTATTTGGATATAAACGTTGAAATGTTGAGCCCTCTTGAAGCATATTTTAAAGGCTTATTGCAGCAGGCTGATAAAGCATTCTTGAAGGCATTGTTTGGACAGAACCTTAGAGCAGCATTGTGTAGAAATTTTGAAACAGTCCTAGAAGCAGACTTGGGTTGGCAGTTACTTTGGAACATTGTCATGATGACAAATGGAAGGATTATCTTTGGAACTTGTGAAGCTTTGCTTTGAAGACTAATCTTGGTATAGCTGATTTGAATATTGTTTGAGAGCAGTCCATCAGACATTGTTTTGAAGATATTTGAAGTAGTATATCTTGAAGTGGATTTGTAGCTTTCTTGGGGATATTCTTGAGCATACTTTGGAGAGTCATCTAGCAGCCCATTGAAGACACCTTGAGGGATACTTGAAGACATTTGGAAGACAAAGGATTCAATGTAACTTTCTCTGATGGAAAGGTACTCATGTGGAAGAAGAGCTTCAAGGAAGCTATCTCAATTGGTTTTAGAGTTGGTACACTCTACCAAGTTGGAGGGAGTCCGTTGGGAGCTATGACTTGTGATACTATCCGTCAAACCGAACTATGGCACCGAAGATTTGGACACCTTCATTACAAGGCTCTTCCCGAAGCAAGGAAGGTGGTGACAGGGATGCCTGATTTTGGAAATAATCATGAAGGTGTATGTAAGGGCTGTGCTGAAGGAAAACATACAAGGGACCTTTCCCCTCAAGTGTCACAAAGACATCTGAGATATTGCAACTGGTCCATTCTGATCTTTCCGGTATGTTTCCTGTAACATCCCTGGGGGGATGTTCTTACTATATGACATTTACTGATGACTTCTCTCGCAAAACCTGGATATACTTCTTGAAGAAGAAGTATGAGGCTTTCATGTGGTTCGTACCTTCAAAGCCTTGGTGGAAAATATGACCGGAAAGAAGATCAAGATTTTGAGGACTGACAATGGCACTGAATATGAGTCAAATGAGTTCAAAGACTTTTGCAGAGAAGCTGGCATTAAGAGGGAGACCACCACTGCATATACTCCTGAGCAGAATGGTGTTGCTGAACGCAAGAATAGGACTATTGTGGAAGCTGCCCGTGCCATGCTATGTGACCAGGGTCTACCAAAGTTTCTGTGGGGAGAAGCTGCAAATACTGCTGTGTACATTCAAAACTGATGCCCTCATTCCGCTTTGGACTCCAAAACTCCCGAAGAGGTTTTCTCTGGTAAGAAACCTGATGTCTCACATTTTAGAATTTTTGGATGTCCTGTCTATTTT
>APFE030979291.1:3648-20938 GCA_000404065.3 Pinus taeda
CCAAAACCAAAATTTTCTGGGGCACTGCCCCGGACCCCATAAAGTGGGGTTACGGGTACCCCTCAAACCCCTTGTTAACTATGTGGAAAGAATATAACACAACCCAACAAAATTTGCATATACATCTTTAAAATCAACATCTTGAGCATATTATTCAATGTAGCTTTCATGCATTACTAAGTTATGCTTCAGTATAGTATATGCATTTATGATTGGTCTTGATAGCATATCTACAACCTTATTATGTATGCCCTTTTTATATCTGATGACAAGATGAAATTGCTGTAGGAAACCCATCCACATATAATGTCTTGATTGCTGCAATTTGGTTTGTGAGTGAAAATATTGAAGTGGTTCATGATCTATATGTATGATTGTTTCCTTACCCATTAGGTAATGTTTCCACTTTTTACTTTGTACTAATGCATATAATTCTTTATCATATGTGGGATAACTAACTACTGCGGAAGTAAATGTCTCAGAATGATAACATATGGGTTTACCGTGTTGCATCAACACTGCTCCCATGGCATAGTCACTTGCATTTGTTTCAATCTCAAATGGTCGTTGAAGATCTAGTAGTGCTAGTACTGGTGTTGTACTAATTTTTTCTTTTAAGGTGTCGAAGGCTTTCTACTGTTTTCCTCCCCACTGAAACACCTTGTTCAATCATGTTAAAGCATGCAAGGGAGGTGCAATCAAGGAAAAGTTAGCAATAAACTTTTTCCAATATTGTGCTGCTCCTAGGAATCTCCTAACCTCTGTAGCAGATTTGGGTTTAGGCCAGTTCACAATACTTCAACCTTAGAGGGATCTATCATCAATTCACCACCCCCTACAATATGACCCAAATAATTTAAAGATGTTTTTCCAAATTCACATTTCAATAACTTCACATAGAGATTTTCTCTTTTGAAAACATCTAAAGTCTGCTTTACATGCCTCAAATGTTCTTGCCATGTTTTACTGAAGAATGTCATCTAAATATACAATTAAAAAATCATCAATAAAAGGTCTAAGTACATCATTCTTAACTCTCATGAAAGTGGCAGGAGCATTGGTTAAGCCAAAAGGCATAACCAGCCATTCATATAGCCCTTGCTTTGTCTTGAAAGCAGTCTTCCATGCATCTTGTTCTACAACTCTGACCCGATGATAGCCACTACATAAGTCTAACTTGGAAAAGTAAACTGCTTCTTTCAACTGATCTAATAGATCATGAATGCAAGGAAGAGGATAATGATTCTTGATTGTTATTTTATTAAGTGCTCTATAATCAATTCACATCCTCCACAAACCATCTTTCTTTCTCACCAGTACGATTGGAGATCCACATGGTGATGTGCTTGGTCTTATGAACCCTTTATCAAGCAGCTCATGTACCTGCTTCTTGATCTCTGCATTCTCTAAAGTAGATAACCTGTACATTCCAATGTTAGGTAATGGAGCATCTTGCTACAAATGAATATTATGTACTATTTCCATTTTGGGTGGCAGACCTTTAGGTTCTTGAAATAGGATATCATATTTTGAAACAACTTTAACTAAATCAACTTTATGTTTAGGATCACGGCCTTCAAATACATTGGTTTTATTAGGGTTCTTTTCCTTTACAACCATTAGTAAAAATTGCTTGCATGAATTACAATTCTTTTCATCTACCCTGAGTTTATCAGAGAATAGCTATTTTTGAGTTTATGAGCTCTTACAATATATTCTATTCCATCTTTAGTGAGTTGATACTTATTTTCAGCTCTATAGAAAATGGATTTTCTATCATACAAGTAAGGACTTCCTAAACAATACCACATATATCCAAGAGAAACTATATCTAACTCAACCTCATCTACAAATGGTAACCCAATAGCAAACCTAAGTTTACATTGTCTTGTCACTTGTAGCTTTTCTTTATCACATACCCAACTTAATGGATATGGCTTCTTGTGAGGTGTTGTTAGTAATCCCAACTTCTTTACAATTGTTTCAGAAATCAAGTTTACTTGTGATCCACTATCAAATAAAGTATCAATCTTTTGGTTCTTGGAAATAACTCTAATATGAAAAAGCTCATGCCTTTTCCTCTCATTATCTTCATTATCAATAGATTGTGCATAATTAATTGTAGATGCTTCATAATTTTTACCTTTTATACCTGTGGCTATGACTGTTGTTTCATCACCTAAATCTGACCCCAAGTCTTTCTGAATAGTAGCAGCAATCTTCTTCTTCTTACCAGCAAACTTCTTAGGTTTCAGCTCCAGATGCAAAGACCAATAGTGTTCATCATCGTGTCCATCATTCTTGCAATGAGTGCATGAAGATTTGTCTTTCTATACAGTGTTTGTCTTCCTCTCCTTCCATTTCAACTTCTACTTTTCCTTGTTCTTGCTTACAGAGGGTTTTGATGATCCCCAAACCTCTGGGTTCACATTATTGCCTCTAGCTTCTAGATGTGTAGCCTGAACTGATACATCATCTAGGCTATTGGAATTAAACATGAGAATGGTGTGCTTCAAATAGCTATGTAGACCACCTATATACCTCAACAAAGATTCAGGTGAGTCTAGAGATATGCCTAGAGTTAAAGCTCTTTTTCTAAATTCCTGGGTATAGCTTTGTACACTTTGGCCCTTTAATTGGCAAAGAGTTTGCCAACTCATCATTGCTTGTTGCATATAAGCTAGAGGATAGAATTTTTTTTTGATGGTAGAAACAAATTCATTTCGAGTAGAAAGAATTCTACCATGTCTCTTTAGATCAGCTTGTGTCTTGCCTTCCCACCACACTAGTGTAGTTCCTCCAAGGCGAAGGCTAGCCAGGTGAATCTTTCTCCTTTTTGAATCAATGTTATACACGCTGAAATATACATCAATCTATCTAATCCAGTTATCTAGCTTTTCTGCATTTAGTTATCCAACATAAATTGGCAAATCAAATTTCACATCTAATTTAATCAAAGATGTTTTCTTCTTTTTCTTTTCAAGGCTAGGAGATGAGGATGATGGAGGTGATGGTGGAGGAGATGAGGGAGGAGCCTTTTCCCCTTTCCCTTTTCCCTTTGGAGGGGCATATAGAGAAGGTTCCTCTGCTCCTTTGTCTTGTCTGGGTATTGAAGTTCTTTCACCTCGACCTTTCTTAAATTCCCAATACATCTCTTCCACCATGGCTCGCATGGCCATAGAATTGTCGATGAATTGAGATTTTGATTCCAATGGGACTTCTCCAGCCATTATCCTCTGAGAATATACTCTTCCAATCTTTGGATTAGCCTCAATAAGTTCTCCTTCTCCTAGTTTTCTCTTTGACCTAGTTAGTATTAAAAAATCCAGCACAAGCTTGTCTAAGCTTAGCAAACCTAAAGCTCTGATACCACTTGATCTAAAAATGAGATCTTAGACTAATATTAAGGTATTACAGACTCATGTATAGGATTCACCTATATTACTTAGTGCAACAGATTGAAAAGATTGTGAATAATATAGAAAATGAAGCACTTAGAGAAGCATAACAAACATACACATAACACAACAAATAATCAAGGAGTTCACCCAAAAACTCTTAGGCTACATCTCTTGGTCTAGCTTTCAGTGGTGACCTCTTTATTATGTCCTCAAGATAGATTTTTTTACAAATGTGAGCTCAAATTGAGTCTCAACACAACAGGAACAAAAAACAGGGTTTTGCTTAAATCCTCGAGTCTTTCTGAGTACACAGACTCTCCCTCTCGCTCTCTGTCTCTATTTTCTCTCTGTCTCAGCATTGCATGCCCCTGTCTCTATCATTCAGTGGATTTTAAGCCAATTGATGCTTATTTGTTCATCTCCTCTTTCGGGCTCTCTGGCTCTCGGCCTCTGTCCATTCAAATCCCCTCTGAGCATTAAAAAATCATGGTGTAACATATTTAGGTATGGTGGCCACCTGTTTTGTAACTGAAGGCACTATTGGCGCGTTGAAATCCCAAAAATGTCATTTCTCTATTTACACAGAGAAATACACAGAAACACTGTAAAATTCACCAAACTTTTTTTTATCGGACTTCCAATATTATCATTTCTACCCTATAATCCTTTCAGATCATCAACATTTTTGTGCTAGAAGGAGGGCCAGATGACAAGATGATTCGTCACATATGTTTTGAATCTCTACACATCTATCATGACTAACTACTGAGTTGCTCTTCTGGAATGTATGTCTTATGGAAACGATTTCATCATCTTAGAGAAGCTCTTGGATAACTTGTCTCATAAAATATTTGATGGTGGAGGCTATGTAGCCTTGGTTAGGCATGCATATGTTTTATAGGCTCATGTGAAAGACATGGATTCTTTGAACAATATATCAACTGCGCGTTGTTTGTCTACATGCTTCGAGGGCACCCCATACACTGGTGTGCCATGTTGCCTAAAAAATATATTCATTCTCTTGCTCATCTAGTCGCAGAGATAGACCATGCTTTCCATCACTTTAACTGAAATCACTTGATCAAGAAATTCTGAAATTATGAAAAGCACCTAATGAATCCGTTGATTAGTTTTACACATGCTTTTGTAATCCTGCATACTGATTCCCTAAATATAAAATTTATTGGGAATTTCTTTATGGAAGATTTGAGTATCTTCTTTACATATCTAAACTCCACTCATCACACTTTGGTGATGGAGCTATGCAATCACAAGCAGGCATAGTTGTTTTCACAAGTGATTGTCTACCTTCACCTCATCAAATATATCCACCACTGCGAAGTGATGTGGGAGATCATGCACACACCTCAGTTGAACTGTCACATCCTCCCACCCCACCTTCTCTTGATATTTGTGTATATTTGGCTTGTGAGCCTATTGTTTGTCACATGGACGCGTTCCCTCAACCTCTTTCCTTGTGTTTTGTTGATCCTCCATATTGTACTATCTTGTGTTCTCCCATTTCATACTCCTCACTTGCTGTGAACGAGGATCAAGTTTTCGACAAAGTTGGTGTTATGCAGCCAATTGACACCATCATTTAAGATGAGTGTGTGTGGGAATCTAAAGAAGAACTCACAGTGAAGGATGAATCTCTTCTAGCGGCACCTCATTCGCTTCATCCTGACATCCCTTGTGATTCTGCCATTGTTGATTTCCCTTGTGAAAACCGATTTCCGAATGTTTCTACTTTGATCATTCACATGACACGTCAGATGTCATTTTGTCAAAATAAAGTAGAAAGGACACATCTTCCTTTGGAAATCCATCCAATTTGTCATCTATCTTTCCAAAAAACACCAAGGGTGAACATCTTTGCTTCCCATCTACCCCTCTACCTAATTCATCAAATCATAACGATGCTGATGAACATCTCAAATTTTTTGATCTTGGTTGTCATGATCTATTCACTTCCTCAGCCGATCACAATGTTGATTCAATCATTGTTAATCTATCTAAGACATTGGTTTACAATGATCTATCTGTCAATGAAGTCGAAACTCCCTAGACTATCGAGGCACTTTAGCCCGAGCTGATGGTTATGTCAGGCCCTCACTGTCTTGAGGTTGGTTTAACTGCGAGTCAGGAAATTGTTGAAACACTCAAGGCTTCTCATCACTCTCTGCTTTGCATACAAGATCAACCAAACACCCAAATTTCACTTCCTCCACTCTAACTACTTTATCCCATTGCTCATGCATTGGAGGAATATTACACAACAAGCACACATGAACAACACAAGTGGTCTACCTTTCTCCCGTTTTCTTGCATGTCACAGTCAAGAGAATGAATACACTCAACATCTACATGTCGTGTAGCACAACATCATGGTAGCTCCACAGAATGCATGTCATGCACTTTCACTCATCTTTGTTCTGTGGTCGATTGTAAGCTTGAAGTGTGTTTGTCTTCATTGTCGCATCTTTCTTGTTTGCTAGTTCGTATAGCTGTCTTGTTCACAAACCATGCCTTCACCAACATGGGTTAACCAATGTGCCAGTGGCTGCATTAGAAGTATCACTTCACGTGAGATGACCGATGCACTATTAGCTTAGGAGTAGTAGTAGTGCTTGTTTTTGAGTTTTTTTCTTGCATGCTTGTTTTCATACTTTGTTTGTTTATTTGTTTGTCTACTTGCTTGATTTCTTACTTTCTTTTCTTTTGCTTTTTTATGCTCCTTCTTTGCTTTGTTGTTTGTTGGTTCGCTTGTTTCATTTTGTAGGATAGTTTCACATGAAACCATGTATGACTCTTGAAAAACTTGGTTATTTGTCATCTTGCCTCTATATGAAGAACTGGTTACTTTCATTCAATGATACGTCAATGGAAAATATGTATGGTACGAAGTCAACCTTGGTGAAAACAAAATGCTTGCACACTAACTAGTGTCACCTACTCTAGTCGGTTGTTTTTGGGTTAACCCTTGTCATCTTAGTCAAGTAGAGTAAGGTGAGGGGGGAACCTTAATAGGCACATCAGAGGTATAATAAACCACTTCTTTGCAGGAAAAACCTCTTTTTCTCCCAATAATTCTAGATCCCTCTTCCACCTCTGAAATGAATAAGTGTTATGCACAATTACAAAGATGAAAAATGAAAAAAATGAAAAAGTGAAAAAAGTTCGAAAAAAATGAAAATGAATGAGGAAAAAGAAGAGAAAACCAACCCTTGCAAAGAAGTGATGCAAGTAACTCCGTCGAGGTACTGGCCAGGCTCGCTGGCAGTGGAGCCATGCTTGTGTTCCTATGTGACTTCGTTAGGGTATTGTCCTAGCCTACTAGCAACGAAGCAACACCAGAGATGAAACTAAAACTTTGACGACTATATTGCTTGTGCACCCATATACTCCTCAACCCCAATCGAAAAAATTGTGTTTCCTTGGCTTAGAATGTGTGTTAATCGACCAATATTTTTGTAGATACTACATCTTACAATCAAACTAGTGTGAAACAATTATGAGCTGAGAACTAAACAATACTTTCGGAGGTGTTAGACTTTCCTTTCACGAACAAGGTCCATTCAGAGAGATGGAGTTCTACCAGTGTGTCACCAAGTGTTGTAGAAAGTAGAACTACCCTCCAAATTTTTTCCTTAGCCTCATTCTGTAGCCTCCTTACCAAATTCTCACAACAGCTTGTCTTGCTTCGTCAATTTCACAAGCTTCAACGTTTTCCTTGCACAAAGGCAGCCTGTCGATCATAGCTCGATGCATTCCCCTCACAGGCTTATCACCCAGACTTGGTCCAACTGCATGTTGAGTAATGTGTTCGCATTATGATTCAAGTGAAATAGGTGTTGTACTTGATGGCAACTAACTCATATGACAGATCATAGTTTAGGTCACATAGAATGAAGAAAGAAAGGTATATGCAGGTTCACCTTGAGTAACCATTGTATACACATAGGTTCATTGAAAAAGGAGTGTATATGTATATACACACTTTCACTAAAGGAAAGGAACATACATGTTGGAAAACTAAATTTTGGTCTGTGGTATTTGATCCATGGTATTTCGGTAATGATCCATGGTATTTGGTTTGAAGTGTTGACCCCAAATATTTGGTCCAAGGTATTGGTTCTAAGTGGTTTTGGTCCATGGTATTGAGTAAGGCCTAGGACTATAAAAGGAGGAGAAGATCATTAGGTAAAGGCACTCATGAATTGAATATCTAATGAAGAGAAAGATCTAGAATATTGGTTATTAGGTTATGGTGCACAACTAGATCTAAATCAAGGAGTAACCTGAGTGCTTGATGAAGGATAATTTCTATTGAGGGGTCAAAATCATAAGGCTTGAAGAGAAGTATCTTTGTGTGGTTTTCATTTCTTATCTAAATAATTGGCACATGTTTTAATCTGTAAATATGATGATCTGGGTATATCTGATGTTTGAAGTTGTTGTAAAAGTTAAAATCATCATCTACATATCTGTACGCAGGTTCACTGTAGCAAAGGCACATATACACGCTGGGTCTACATATCAAAAGAGAATATACGCAAGTTCGCCTTGAGTAAACTATGTATGTACAGAGGTTCGACATGTTGTAGTAGCGTATACCTAATAAAATATGCTTTAGCTATTTCTGTTTTCTATTGCAGTGTTCTAGGTTATAGCATGGGTTTTGGTTACTGTTTATGTATTTTGGTTACAACATTATGAGAAGTGATTATTTTGGTGCAAAGGAGATTGATTGATGCTGATATATTTGATGGTTGATTGATGTTATTGATGGATCCAGTCTGAAAATTAATGAAACATGGTCCCTGGAAGAAAAGAGAAGGTTGTAACCTTTTGTATGCCTGCACCTATGTACTAGTAAATACAACAGCTAGTACAAGAGCTAGGGGGTTGTATCTCCCTTCCAAGAGAAGTTGGAGAATGAGAGAAGGTTGTAGCATTCTGCAGGTATAAGCCTATGTATTGGTATAAGTCTGCACCAATACAAAAATTGTAAAAAGAAGTTTCTTATTAAAAGAAGATAGAGACGATTACAGCAGGTGGTTTTCACTCACATTGGGTTTCCACATTATATCTTGTGTTCATGTGTGTGATTGTCTATTCTACTAATCCTATTCACTGTTTATATGGTTAATGAAGTTCTAATGCACTGATTAAAGATCAAAATATAATGCACTAACTTAATCATAAGTTTACTAGATATACGTTGGTTGCATTAATCACAGTTGCGTATACACACAAGTTTCCTTAAACGAAGTAGTGTATATGAATCAGAGTGTGAAATGAAAAAGTTTTATTGATTTGCTAACACTGATTCACCCCCCCTCTCAGTATTATTTCCAACAATTGGAATCAGAGCAAGTCCTTCAGAAGAAGCTCGATCTCTTGAAGGAAGATCTATCATCATGAGTAACTACGAAAAAGAGGGATCCATTAGACCACCAATCTTTGATGGGAGAAACTTCATTTATTGGAAGGTAAGAACTACAACCTATCTTCAATCTCTTGGAACAGATGTCTGGGAAATCATGGAAGGAGGATATACATTTCCATCAGCAATTCCTACAGATGTAGCAGGTAAAAAGAAATATGAAACCAATGCCAAGGCTTTCAATACATTATTGGGGAGCTTTTCACAATCAGAATTTTTCAAAGTTATGCAGCTCAAAACCGCCAAAGAAATATGGGACAAGATCATCCTAAGCTATGAAGGAGACAATCAGGTAAAACGTGCAAAACTACAATATCTCAGAATTCAATATGAAACTCTCAAAATGCACAATGATGAAAGTATAGCTAATTACTTCTTACGTATAGATGAGATTATTAATTACATGAAGAACTTGGGTGAAGAGATAAAAGAAGTTACTTTAGTTGAAAATGTTTTAAGATCCTTGTCTACTAAGTTTGAATCAAAAGTATCTTCCATAGAAGAAAAGCTAGATCTTTAAACTATTGCTATGACATAGCTGCACAGAATCTTAACTGCTTTCAAAATGAGAAAAGGAGGTCCATCAGATATGAGGGAAGCCACATTCAAGGCTTCAGGAAGAGAATAATTTCATGAATCAGGACATATTTCAGAAGGAGAAGAAGAAGCAAACTTTGTCAAGAACCTTCAACAAGGTTTCGAGAGATTCAGAGGTAAACTACCTTTCAAATGTTTTGCTTGTGGAAGAGTCAGTCATTATGCTGCCAAATGTCTTCATAAAGATAAGCTTGATAAAAGTGAGGAATCAACAAAATGGAATAGAAAGAAAAATTTAAGTAAGAAGAGATACTATACTCATGAAGATAGTGATGGTTTATCAAATAGTGATCAAGATGAAAATAGTAATGACTATAGACTTCTAATGGATTTTGAAGATGATGATTTCTTGGATGCTTTAGATGAAGATGACCTTTATGAAGAAATATCTAAACTTAAAATTTGTTTAGAAGAAAAGAATATGATTATAGACACTCTGACATTCCAACTTGCTGAAAGAGAAAAACACAATGAAAAATTGGAATGTGAAATTATGGGTCTATGAAAGGATACTGAGAAAATAAAAGCTCTCAATCTTAGATTTGTTAAAGGATCGGAAACATTAAATGAAATTATCGAAGTGCATCGTTCTCCTCTGATAAATACAAGTCTTGGATATACTGAAGAACCATCTCAATCACTGAAGCCATCAACCTCCAAAAGCTATCTCGACGCAACAAAGAGCAGTAAACAGTTTGACAGTCATCAACAAAGGCATAAAGAATACCTCCAGGTAAATCAAGATCATTTTACTTCAAGGATGAACAAGAGCTACAAAACTCGGGTAAATCATACTCAATCTGCCTCAAGAATGAATATTAATATAAAGTACAATTTCGATAATCACAGGAACTTCTTTACTGGCCAATGTTTCTCATGTCATAACTTTGGACACAAAGCTACTCAATGTGTTGCTTGCAAGACAATCATGACTAGAGAAGCACGAAGGCATGTGACAGGGATCATGAAATGAACACACAATAACTTTTCTCTTCTTGAAAATGAAAGAGAATGCTCTATCTGCAACAACTTCGGTCATGAAGAATCTGAATGTAGGAGTAAATTTCAGCAAACAACTCAGAAGGAGAAAACTTTAGTAAGTCCTAAAATATGGAAAAAGAAAGAGCTGCAAACAGAAATATATGGAATAGATTTGTATGCAGAAGGACAAGAAAATCAGTGGTATATTGACAGTGGATGCTCAAAACACATGACAGGTGACAAAGAAAAACTTCAGTCATATAATGTCTTAGAAAAGGAAAAGAAGGTATCTTTTGGAAATGACACTCCTACTGTCATAAAAGGTAAAGTCTCTATTTTCTTAAAAGAAAATGTTAAATCTGGAAATGTTATGCATGTTGATGGTCTTAAGCATAACCTATTAAGTGTCAGTCAAATGTGTGATCAATGAAATGAAGTAGTATTTCGATCAAATGGATGTGTTATTCATGAGCTTGATACAAGAGAAATAGTGATCAAAGGTGTAAGAACTCCAAACAACTTGTACATACTCAAGGGAGGACAACAACAGTGCTATCTAAGCAAAAATGATGAACACTAGCTATGGCACAGAACATTGGGGCATCTAAGCTTCCCTCAAATAAGAAAAGCATGCAAATACCAGGTAGTTCGTGATCTTTCGGATGTCCACATTCCAAAAAATACAATATGGAAATCATGTCAATTTGGTAAGCAAACCAGAGCACATTTCCCTGAAAAGGAAGGATCAGCTAGTAAGCCTCTTGAACTTGTTCATACTGATTTATGTGGACCATCAAGGAAAAATTCACCTCGTGGAGAAGAATATTTTATATTGTTCATTGATGATTTTTCAGTAATGTGTTGGATAGGAATTCTAAAGCATAAAGATGAAGCATTTGAAAATTTCAAAGCCTTCAAAGCTTTAGTTTAAAATGAATCATATCACAAAATCAAATGTTTCAGATCTGGTCAAGGAGGGGAATTTACCTCAGATGAATTCTTCATATTTTGTGAAGAACATGGAATAAAAAGGGAATTCTCGACCGCAAGAACACCTTAGCAAAATGGAGTGGTAGAAAGGATGAATAGAACTGTTCAACAAATGGCTTGGGCTAAGCTAGATGACTCTAGAACTCCTGCAACCTTCTGGGGTGAAGTTGTATTCGTTGCCATCACTGTTCTCAACAAAACAAACATTCAGGTAAACAACACTCAAACTCCTCATGAACTATGGTATGGTAAGACTCCTATTGTAAAATACTTAAAAGTTTTTGGAAGCAAATGTTACATCAAAAGGACTGATGAAAACCTTGGCAAGTTTCAACCTAGAGTAGATGAAGGCATTCTCCTTGGTTACTCTTCCCAAAGTAAAGGATATAAGTGTTACGATAAAAGACTTGGGAAAATTGTTGAATGTATTGATGTTGTGATCGATGAAATGGGAAAATATCCAAAACAGGTAAAAACCGAAGATTATGAAAAAGACAAGGATTATCCTTCCACATCAAATTAGACTAATTCTGAAGAAGAAACCAATGAAGCAACAAAAGAATAGATAACAGTAGAAGAAAAGACTCCATCCAGGTATGTCTAGAAAAATCATCTAGAGACTCAATTTTTGGGATAGAAAGAGGCAAGTGTGCAGAAAAGAAGAACTATTATAGAATCCTCAAGCTATCTTGCATTGTTTTCCTCCATTGAACCTAAAAATGTAAATGAAGCATGCATAGATGAATTTTGGGTGAAGGCCATGAATGAAGAGCTTGAGTAGATTGAAAAGAATAATACTTGGGAATTAGTTCCTAGACCTCATGATAAAATTATCATAGGAACCAAATGGATATTCAAAAACAAGCTGAATGAAAATGGAGAAGTTATTAGAAACAAGGCCAGACTTGTTTGTAAAGGGTATACTCAACAAGAAGGTATAGATTTTGAAGAAATTTTTGCACCTATTGCAAGACTTAAATCCATAAGAATGTTCCTTGCTCTTTCTAGTTTTCATAAATTTAAAGTATACCAAATGGATGTACAATCTATTTTTCTTAATAGGGACTTGGAAGAAGAAGTATATATTGAGCAACCAGACGGATTCGTTCTTGGAAATGATCCAAAACTTGTATGCTAACTCAGAAAGGATCTCTATGGTCTAAAACAAGCTCCAAGGTCCTGGTATTACCGTCTTGACAAATACCTCCATCAACGAGGTTTTTCAAAAGGATCAGCTGATAGTAATCTATATATAAATATTTATAATGATAAATTGCTAATACTTGTTGTGTATGTTGATGATATCATTTTTGGTAGCAATGAAGAAGCCATAAGTTAAAACTTTGCTTTGGTAATGCAGAAAGAATTTGAAATGTCCCTGCTTGGTGAGCTCACATATTTTCTTGCTCTACAAGTTCAACAAAAGGAAGATGGTATTTTTCTATCACAAACCAAGTATCTCAAGTAGATCTTGAAAAAATATGGTATGGAAGATTATAAACTAGTATGTACCCCCATGGTAACAGGATGTAGTCTCAGCTCAAATGATGAATCAACAACAATACATCAACTAACCTACAGATCCATGATTGATATTTTTCTTTATCTAACAGGTATCCGACCAGACATCATGCATGTAGTAGGAATAATTGGAAGATTCCAAGCAAATCCAAAGGAATCACATCTTCAGGCAGTCAAAAGGATCTTCAAATATCTTTAAGGAACTCAGAATTTTGGTTTATGGTATCCTAAAGATATAGATATTACACTTCATGCATATATAGATGCAGATTGGGCTGGAAGCATGGATGACAAAAAAAGCACTAGTGGTGGTGCATTCTATATGGGTTCCAGATTAGTGTCTTGGTTCAGCAAGAAACAAAGTTCCATTGCATTATCTACAGCTGAAGCAGAATATGTGGCTGCTGCATCTTGCTGCACACAACTTCTTTGGATGATGCAAATATTACAAGACATTCATATCACATGTACTCCACCCATCTCCATTCTATGTGATAATACAAGTGCAATCAGTATTTCGAAGAGTCTAGTCATGCATTCCAAGACCAAGCACATACCCATCAAATATCATTTTCTAAATGAACAAGTGCTTTAAAAAAGATCAAATTGGATTATTTTCCCTCCAAACAATAGGTTGTTGATATATTCACCAAACCACTAACCAAAGAGACATTTGAATATCTCAGACAAAAGCTGGGAGTAGTTGATGCATCATCTTGCTGTTAAATCTTATCTATTTCATAGAAAAGTGGTTGTACGCGAGTTTCATGAAGTGTACCCGTGCATATACGTTGGTTTCTGTGGATACAGTTGCGTATATGTTGCTTTGAAGACTAATAGTGGATGAAAGGAGCCTGATATGGGTCTGACAATGATCATCTAGCACAGATTTAAGGGGAGCATATACTTATAGTAATGAATTGTTGGAATTATCTTAGAAGGTCTTCGTACAAATTCACAGTTGTTTTTTTATTTAAGTGGAATAGGCTCAGGGGTGATCATGGTTGCTAGTCTGGATGGTGATTGATAGATGTTGTTGATGATAGTTGTTGATGACTATCATGGTCTTATTTCATATGTTTGTTCTCTGTTTTATATGTCATGTCTATCTTTCAATGTAAAGGTCATATTTTCTTACCCCACTATGCATGGGATGGATGATGTAATGTTCTTGTTTTGACATGCATAAACAATTGGTATATCCCCACTTAATTGGGTGGACGAGTCAAAATTGGTATATCCCAACTTGGTTGGGATATGGATGTATGTATGAGTCTTTGGTGATAGGAAGGTCCTTGGTGGTGTATGTATAGAATCATGTTATCATTTTGTAGGCCTTGCTTATGCTCAGGGGGAGCATGGACTTGATCATAGAAGCTCAATCAACACTTCAGCATATCATAGATTTTAGCTGGTACTCAAGGGGAGCATGACCCTTTTCCCTTGATGACAAAGGGGGAGAATGATGTCTTTATTGCCATCAAGTCCAAAGGGGGAGATTGTTGGCATAATGATTCAGGTGATACAGGTGTTGTACTTGATGGAAACTCACTTAGATGATAGATCAAAGTTCAGGTCACATAGAATGAAGAAATAAAGGTATACACAGGTTCACCTTGACCAGCCAACGTATACACGCAGGTTCATTGAACAAAAGGAGCGTATACGTACACACACACTTTCACGGAAGGAAAGGCACGTACATGTTGGAAAACTAAATTTTGGTTTGTGGTATTTGATCCAAGGTATTTTGGTATTGGTCCATGGTATTTGGTCCAAAGTGTTGACCTCAGGTATTTGATCCAAGGTATTGGTTCTAAGTGGTTTTGGTCCATGGTATTGAGTAAGGCCTAGGACTATAAAAGGAGGAGAAGATCATTAGGCAAAGGAACCCATGAATTGAATATCTAATGAAGAGTAAGATATAAAATACTTGTTATTAGGTTATGGTGCACAACTGGATTTGAATCAAGGAGGAACCTGAGTGCTTGATGAAGGATAAGTTCTATTGAGGGGTCAAAATATTAAGGCTTGAAGAGAAGTATCTTTGTGTGGTTTTGATTTCTTATTTGAATAACTGGTGCATGTTGTAATGTATAAATATGATGATCTGGGTATATTTGATATTAGTTGTTGTAAAAGTTTAAATTATAATTTACAGATATATACGCAGGTTCACTTTAGCAAAGGTGCGTATACACACTAGGTTTACATATCAAAAGAGCATATACGCAGGTTCGCCTTGAGTAAACTGCATATGTACACAGGTTTGACATGTTGTAGTAGCGTATACCTAATAAAATATGCTTTAGCTACTTCTTTTTGTTGTTGCAGTGTTCTGGGTTATGGCATGGGTTCTGCTTACTGTTTATGTATTCTGGTTACAACATTCTGAGAAGTGATTGTTTTGGTGCAAAGGAGATTGATTGATGCAGATATATTTGATGGTTGATTGATTTTATTGATGGATTGAGTGTGAAAATTAATGAAACGTGGTCCCTGGAAGAAAAGAGAAGGTTGTAGCCTTCTATAGGCCTGCACCTGCATACTAGTAAACACAACAACTAATACAAGAGCTAGGGGGTTGTATCTCCCTTCCAAGAGAAGCTGGAGAATGAAAGAAGGTTGTAGCCTTCTGTAGGTAGAAGCTTGCATACTGGTATATGTCTACACCAGTACAAAAATTGTAAAAAGAAGTTTCTTATTAAAAGAAGATAGAGACGATTGCAGTAGGTGGTTTTCACCCACATTGGGTTTCCACCTTATATCTTGTTTTCATGTGTGCGACTGTCTATTCTACTGATTCCATTCACTATTTATATGGTTAATGATGTTATAATGCACTAATTAAAGATCAAAATATAATGGACTAACTAAATCATAAGTTTACTAGATATACGCTGGTTGCATTAATCATAGTTGCGTATACACGCGGGTTTCCTTAACTGAAGTAGTGTATATGAATCAGAGTATGAAATAATTTTTTTTTATTGATTTTCTAATATCAATTCACCCCCCCCCCTCCAGTATTATTTCCAACACAACTCCCCCAAGAAATTGCGCAATTCTAGAGGGCAACCAGCCTTCCCTCTATAAATTTCACAATCCTGATTGGCAGCCTGATGGGCTCCAGAATTACGCAATTCTAACAGTCAACACTCATAGTGAAAATTGCACAATTTTCTCTAAAAAAGCTGCTCAACCTAGAATTTTCACAAATCTAGGCAATAGTTAGCTTCTCTACCCAGAAATTGCACAAATCTCTTGGGCATCTAGCCCAGCTCCTAGCCAGAAATGCACATTTTCTACCAATAGTCAAACAACGTCTTGCATGTGTAGTTGACTTGACCAGTTCCCTCCGAGACTGATAAAAACATACTTGCATCCATGGGCTACTTGTCCCAAGTCAGCATGCAAAGGCATCCCTTGTTTCAGGGATCTATTTTTGGGCAACTAGAGGTTACATGCAAGGATCACTTCAGAAACCTCATACCAAGTGTCACTTTCCCTAGATTTGTGGCATGTGCGTCACAACCTTGATTTTATCAAAACTCATAAATTGGATGTTGCAGAGCTCATTCCTCACATCAAATTTGCACCTCTTCCATCCCACATCACATCTAGAAGCTTCTGGCTCATTCAACTTAGTTGTCTTGGGGTAAGCTCGCCTTCCATGTCTTTTGTTGCATTTCTGGCGCTTTTTTGTGTTTCGCTTCATATGAATGCTATTTTCTTGATTTCAATGAGCACTTGCTATCATTTTGATACATATTAAATTTTACTAACACTATTTCAATTTTCTTGCTATCTCACTATTGTCGCATGCATGAAACTATTTTTCACGAACGGTCACTGATTTGGTGACTCGCCTCACCCACATGCATGTTGTTCCGTTTTCTGAATATTTCATTCACCATTTGCATGCATGATCATTCACTTATTATTACACTCAGTATCTGTTATAGACCTTTTTGGGCACTTCAACCCCAATCATAAATGTCCATAAACTGAAGGCTCCTAAGTCCCTAAAATTATTGCTTCACTACCTAAAGGAACAAGGTCAACTGATTACATCATCTCCCAGAAGTTCTCCACTGAAAACTGCTCATAAATGGTCAAAAATGGACCATACTGAAAGCTCAATGCAGAGATCGTGATGCATATCACCTTCCCATTGTACAAGGTGTGATGCATACTGATTTTCTCCTCTGTAGGGTGCGATGGTCGAGAATGGACAAATGGCAGGGACAAAAATGCGAGGTGGAAGATCATGGAATCTTTCAGAAGCTTCCCCTCTGACACTTGCCTCTCTATTTTCGACCAGGGATGAGTAAGAGATCATAATTCTCCA
>APFE030979291.1:33786-78652 GCA_000404065.3 Pinus taeda
AGGGCTTCTTAGCTGGAGGATGACGCTGGGTCAGAGCACATGGTTGTAATCCTCTTGCTACTTTTCATCTTAATAAAGCTATTCTTGTTTCCTTCCATATTCTTGTGTACTTGTTTATATATGCATTTATATGGTTAATACCCATCTAATCCTGTCTTATTTATGAATTTAGATCCTTGTTTCTTCGATAGTAGTATGTTGTTGTGATTCCACAGGTTCTTTTGAAGCTCGACAGACAAAGAAGAAGCGACGGAGCTCTATCAAGAAGGAGAGGAAATCAAGCGCAAGACTCAGGTTGGTCTTCTTGGTTCTCCTCTTGTCTATTTTCATAAAAGGAAACAATAGTAGACTTTGATTGTTTGTTTCTAAGATAGCCACCCATCTTAGTGGGAATAACAGTATCCCAGTGGACACTATTCCCGGATAACAAAATGGCGACTCCGCTGGGGAGCGACTAGATTACTTGTTAGCTTATCTATCCTTGTTTCTTTCATAAACTTACAAACAGAGCCTGAAGTCAAGCCAGCTAGCCTTCGAACTGCATTTTTTATACAAATGCAAAGTAGATCAATGTTGCTTCAGTCTATCTCTGGGTTTTGTTTATGAATTAAACAATAGATTTGCAAGCAATCTAATTGTCCTAAGTGGTGGCTCTAGTAACCTCTTAGATAACCCCTGTGCTTTACATACACTGATCCTTAGTTATTCAGCCTAAACACCTGAACTAGATTGAAAACTGTGAGTGAAATCCTATTTGAAGCCTTGCACTGCTACCATCACACCCTGCCTTCAAGGCAGTCTGTATGCGTCGCACTTCCCGAGTGCAGTAGGTGCACTGCATACTAATTTCACTATGTAACAGGTGCGATGGTTAGGGAGGGTTAACTTTACCCTCATACTGTGGATGTTTCTCACTATTTTTAGTCCTATTCAAGATTTTTGTTGTTTGTAGTCAGTGTACTTATGTGAAAACCCCCTTCTCTTGCATTATTCCGCCTCCTTAGTGCAAAGAACTATAAATGTTTTTATGTATTGTGCGCCATTTTTAGTTCTCTTTTGCAAAAAGGTAGCATAGTCGAACTGTCGTCTCTAGATCTAAAAGTGTCGTAGCTGTCGTTTTTAGTTTTAGAAAACAATCCCATTGTTCTGGATAGTCGATTATATAGTTGCTATTACATAGGATTTGAATTAGTAGTTTTAAAGTGTCGAAAAGAAATTTTCATTTCAAAATCGCAAAGTGTCTCTCTTGCTTTCACTTCGTTTTGAAAAAGAATTTTTTTGAGTACCGTCGCTTTAAAAGTAATTCAGTTTTGCACATAGATTTCTTAACATCATTCACACATTAAGAAGGCTGAAAAACAAATACATGCATGTGCATTTTCATTTTGATTGATTGGCTTGATTTAGGACTGTGCATTTAGCGTGTGCTCTATGCTCTGTGAAGAAAAGATTCTTGACTTTATTCCCTTTAGTAGCTAGGATTTTCATTTCTGAAAGAAGATTAAACGTTTGTTTATCATCTTAGATTGCATTTTAGGAATTATATACACATCACGTGGTGAACCTGAAAGGAAAATTTTTAAGCAAGATCAACTTAAAATAAATTCAATGAATCTAACAACGCTTTGGAACTTAACGCACAACATGTGAACGGGATTTAGGGGAGAGGGTAGGGGTTTTAGGGGAATAGGTAAGGTTTGGGAATACTGGGATGTAGGGATTGAGGTTTTGGATCTGGAAAAAAAAAGGTGAAGGGAATAATGTCTAGGGAGTTAGTGAAGGGATTAGGAGATGGGTTTTGGGCAAATGGATTTAGGGCATAGGGTTTCAGAAGGAGAATGATAAAAAACTATGATATGAAATGTATGAGGTAGTTTTAGAGACAAATTAGGGTTTAGTTTTTAGGGAGGTATAAACCACCAAAAATTCATGTAAACCCTAGTTTCAATTGAAAAAAGGCTCTACTTACTTGATAGGAGGTGACATGAGGCAATTGCAGTGATTGAAGATGATTTTTGGAGGTTTGGAAGCTTCATAGCCCAATTTGTAGTGCCACTAGCCCAATGCATAGTGCCTTCCTGATGCACAGTTCCATTGTAATTTTCTGAAGGAATTTTGGCTCTAATGCACAGTGCCTCCCTAATGCGCAGTGCCAGCCTCCCAAAGTGCAATGCCATTGTTCCTATGCGCAGTGCCAAATTCAAGGCAAGTTTTGACTACCTTCCTGATGTTGCAATTGGGCGTGTGATAGCTTGTTGGAAATATTGTCTAGTGTACTTTCAGAAACATATTGAATTTTTAAATTTGGATTTCATTTGCTCTATCAAAAGTCAAATCTCCCAAGACTGATCAAAATGTGCAGAAGGGAGCTACCCAAATGCAGAATCTTGTTGCAGTCAACTTTTGAAGGTCTTCCGCAACTCCAAATTGCGATCATTATAGTTCATTGGAAGTATCTTTGTGTCTAATTATCATTTGATTCATCAAGCAAGTCATTTGGGCATTCCATATAGGAGAAAAATGGATTTTACCAAGGTCACTCCAGAGGTGCAGCAACTCTCCTGAGGCAATGATATTTTTGACATTTCTCCCAAACCATGAAACTTGTGTAAACACTGAAAACGGTTTTGCTTCTTGGGTCAATGATGGACAATAAAATCTCTCACTTTTGTCAAATTCATCTTCTCTTTCTCAAAAACATCATTTGAGTAAAACCTATCCCTATGTGTGAAACACGGGATTTGTGGAAATGAAGAGAAATAAAGCGGATAAGTGAGAAAATTTTTAGAAGTAGGGAGGGATGTTAGGAATCAGGGGAAAGTTGAATTTAAAATATTGAGTGAGGGGAAGGGGTCCAAAAGGGCAAAACATAGGCCTAGCCTAGCAAATTGCCAAATTGTAGAAGTAAACTAGGGTTTGTGGGAAAATGATGAATTTGAGGGATATGAGTGATGGGAAGTGTTTAAGAAGGTATATTAAGGATAAGGGAAGGTGTATGAGAATTAGGATATGAGTTTTTTTGATGATTTTACCATCCAAGAAAAATTACCTTCAAAACCCTAGGAGAGGGAAATGAGGCTTACCCAGGTAAAACTAAAGCACGAAGAAGGTGTAAAATGACCCATTGGAACCTGAAACGATGATGACAACTCTTTGAATGATGGTAAACTAAGCTGAATGGTGACATGAACCAATACTTGGAAGACTTTGGAAGGAGTGAAAACAACCCTAAACGTGATACCTAGTGACCAAATTTTACTTGAAGACTCACTGAAATGAAAAAAATTGACTTTGACACCCTGAGACCACTTTGTAAGAGAATATTTGATCATTGATGGAAGGCTTCAAAGGCTAACAATAAAATTGGCTCCATTGGGGATGGTAGCTCCTTGGAGGTGCCAAGAACACCGTAGACCTAATAGCCTTATCCATTGGGCATGGAGTCAAAAACTCTAACTAAAATGCTTGATCGAATACTGATAACTCAAATACACAAACTGACTCTTACTCAACTAAAAATTGACTCAATACTAAAACATAACTGATAGACTAGAAACTATACTCAAAATGGAGCTTATTCAATAAAACCTACTCTAACTGTTCCAGTCATCACCTGATCAAGTGAATTGAAACAACCAATGCAACCAAGTAAGCATTCTTCCTACTATTTTCATTCTCCACAAGTGCTTGCTTATGAACAACAAGAGAAAACTACTGAAAGGGAAATCCCATGAAAACTTGTAAACAGATCCAAATTTTCCCAAATTGAATAATATGGATGCTCTATCTGACTCCAATAGTACTGCATAAGGATCTTGAAATTGATGTGCACTGGTACTTAGCTCATCTGATGGATTAATTTTCTCCTCCTCATACCATGAATGCAAACTTTTGTCTGAGCATTGTGACGAGACTCCTCCTAAAAATGATAAAGAAACCGGCTGCCGGATCAAGTTTGTATCAATACTTGTTTCAATCTCATAATTAGCTAGTGGAGAAGGACTTTGACAGCAGACATCATCCAACACATCAACTATTGGATCATGAAAAACTTGAAAAGTCTGTTGCAACCCATTTTCTATTGGTTCCAATGAGATGGCATGATTTTCTATAGGCTTCTCATCCTTTATTGAAGATATACTATGAAAAATTCCCTTCAAAAACTGAAATGATTCGAAACAGAATGGTACGAAATCATCTTGCATCATTTGATCATATGTTCCAACTTCCAAGTCTTCATCTACAACTTCACAATCATTTTCAACTTGACAATCAATAACATTCGGTGGCTACAAATCTAGATATGAGAAGTCTTGAACAAGGATCTCATTTCCCTCTAGATGGTCTAGATCAAAAATTATCGATGGTTGATTTCTGATTGAATGAAAGTTTCAAAGTTGTCTATGATGATCTGAAACAAAGCAAAACTAAAAGGAAAATATCCTTCACTTACTTCAAAATTTGTTGCACTTTCCTCCTTACTTCCATAGCTGATATGCAATGGCTGATCAGTGTATTTGAGCTGCAAGTGAAATTCCTCCTTCCACAAACCAACCATTGATTTGTCTACAAGACTAGCTTCTGTTTGAAGGACATAATCATCATCATACTGATCAAACTGAGGCAAACCATCAGTAAAAAACACATCATCATGCATACATGTCATATCAACAGATCTCTCTTCTCCAAGATGATCTATAAAACAATCATTATCAGGTCTATGACAACTGGGATAATAAAGAAAATGTTTTGGATCAACAACTTGTTCCTCTTCAATCAGTGAGCCATGATCTTGAACATTATACTCATTCCTTGTGGTGATCCTTTTGCGTCATCCCTTCTACTACACTTACCAAAATGTCAAGCTTTACCTCTAAAGATGTCGATTCATCTAGATCTATGTTCTTCATCTCTTCTTCCTTCATCTTTTCCCTTCTCATCACCAAATTAGCCTCTACATCTACTGCACTATTTTGCATCTCTTCAAGTGTTGCAAGTTTCCTTTCTCTTAGCTGAAACTCCATTTTCGGATCAAAGGCAATCCAAGTAGTGCAAGAGAGCAGATCGAGGAGGAGGTCTTATAGTAATAGTCATCGAACAATAAACTTGGTTAAACCTAGAAAAAAACTATTGTATTGTCTCCCCTAGCTATCTTTTCAACTGGTTAAATTCTTATAGAATCAAGAAAGGGTTTTGTCTGACCATCCACCTATTGAGGAAAACTTTGACGAACTGCTAGAAATCTAAAATGCTCACATCAGGTAGGATTTTGAACCAACTGTTGACTTTGCCTTGCAAAGAGAGAGAAAAAAGCCTAATACTGACATCCTCTTCATCAACTTCAAAAAGGTCAAGAAAAGACTCAGAATTCAGTACATGTCTCTCAGTAGTGATGTTGTCACCTTCACCATCAAATCTTGGTAGATATAGGTAATGATTTTTAGAGAAAGCATGGGATATAGGAGGTAAAATCAGAGGCTTGTATCTATCTGGAATTTTACAAGGTATAGGAATATGTACAGAAGGTGTAGAATCAGTCTTTGTCTCTTGAGGCTCATTAATTTGAAGACGGTCATCACAAGATTCAGAATATGGGTCTTGATCAAGATCAAAGGCATGAGCATATTTTGCATCCACAATCTTCAAAGGGAAAGAATCAAATGCAGATCTAGGATCTTTCCTCGAATACAATATACTTTGTAAATCCTTCTTGACATTCTCGGGAAAAGAGAAGAAATAGTTTATAATAAAGAACATAATGTCTTGGATGAAATTCCAACTTGAATACCTGATCTTTCCATATTGTCCCTTCATGTTTCTACTGGTCGGGTTCATCCTCTAGTGGAGTCCTTGGATCTGATCTCGAAATTGATTTGGAGTCGCCAAGTGAATGATTTCAGCCTTCCTATGTCTAATCATTATCCACCATCAACAATCAGATCTAAACTTGATACATTTTGTTAACGAAGATAAAACTACATTCCCCAGTATGGTCGCCACTATGTTAGGGCCTGGATCTACCTTAGGCTAAAGGAAGACAGATCTAGGGTAACATCAAACCATGCTTAACCTGGTAGCTAGCCCTACTAGGTCGGGAGAGGGCTCTCTCCTTGTCAATCTCAATTAGGATATTGGAAATTAGGGCTTGAGATGACTGAATTTAATGTAGATTTTAGGCTAGGTATAGTAGCTCAAGGTTTTTGGTTTGATTTCTAGGTTTTGGTTGCTGGATCAATTGGAGAAGGCAGATTGGGTTCGGGAAATCAACTCAGGGATACAGTCATGTTCTGTGGGGTGAGGTAGACAAGGGTTTATGTAATAGAAATGGATTAAGATGGTAGATTAAGATAGCTGAGGAGTTGAGGAGGGCATAAAGAAACTATGAATCCTCTTTAAACAGTTGAAAACATTGAAAACCAAATGCATTCCCAAGACAAAGCACAACAGTGTATTTTGTCCATTGACCTTGATTTATTTAGTTTTAGAATAGAAAGATGGATTTGGATACATATAAAACATAATAAAAACTCATTGAAAAGAAGAAACAATACATAAAATCACTGTCACAAGGATCCCACAAAAATAATTGTGAAACCTAGTTTTATTCCTTGCCAAATTGTTGATACAAATGTTCAATGAGTGCCACCACTTCCACCAAAGTCCAACCTTTTCTAATGACTGACAAAAGACATCATATAGACCTAAAAACCATCTTATTTATCCATCAAGGGTCGAATCCATGAATCAAGGAGCTGTTTCAACAACATCTAAACTAGGAACAAGAAAATAGGCAGTGGAATAGTTTGCCTCTAAAACTAAGGAAACTGATACATTCAGTTCAAAACCACTTTTGATTTGATGTATCTACACCATCAAGTGTTTTCCATGAATATTTACATCATATTACATCATTTACCATGCAAAATTTACCAAGAAAAGAAGAAGAAGTCAACTTCTAAAGAAACTAGGTGAAATTTGACTTTTAGGCAAAATTGACAAAAATTTGCCTGATGCGCAGAGCCTTGAGCCTGATGCATAGTTCTGCTTCAAGGCTACATTTGGAGGCCTTCCACTCATCCAAATCAGGCCCAAGATAGCTTTTTGGAAAGCTCTACCTATCTAGTTTTTGTAACATATTGAATGTCCTTTTTTGGAGTTGATTTGACCCTTCAAAAATCAATTCTCCCAAGATTGCTTCCTCTGGGTCCAAAAAGTGGCAGAGAGGGCATTTTTTGAGTGTTCATTTCCCTTTTGGCGGCCCAGATCTTCTCCAAAATTGATGAATATTTTTGGGTTTGGTTATTTTTTTATGCTAAATCCAAATCTATAAGCAATTTTTCAAGAGGATCCACCAATTCAATGCGCAGTGCCAGTGGTGCCGCACATCAACCAGAATTTTATGTGTTTCTAATTCAAAAATTGGAAAATGACAAAATTGTCTAAAAATTTTACCAATTTTGGCTCAAAGCTGCATCATGGGTTACTTTTTTGGGCTAAATTCACATCAGCCAAAATGTTGAGCTTTTCATCCTTCTTTTTTCCTTTTAAGGCCCTCCTTAATCTTGCCTTAAGGTGCTTGATCCTCTTGTTGCATACTCTATTTCGGGTAAAATAATGATGTGCCATATGCCTTAGCATCTTATTGTCTCTATTTGTTTTCTTTAGAAGGCCCTCAAGTTGGATATTTACCCTTTCAAGCCATATCTCTCTCTCATGATCCACTTAGCCCTCTCTAAATTAACTGACAAAGCTTGTATCTTGTCCTCTTGCTTCTTGATGATCATGTCTTTGACAATCATTGGATATTGAGCATCCAAGTCAATGATATTAACTCTTTGTGTCTCCTCATGATCAAAAGGGTTGAAATCTCTCTCCATTTTTATTGTTGTGAACACATGTGGTTGTATGGACAATGGTGAAGTGAAAACAGAGTAGAGGAATGAAGTGGATAGAGTGTATGGAGGGTTATGTGAATGTATGAAATGTAAATAGAGTTTAGGGAATGTGAATGGGATTTAGGAGAGAGGGTAAGGTTTTTAGGGGAATAGTTAAGGTTTTGGAATAGTGGGATGTAGGGATTAGGGTTTGGGGATTGGAAAAAAATAGATGAAGGGAATAATGTCTAGGGAGTTAGGGAAGAGATTAGGAGATAGGTTTTGGGCAAATGGATTTAGGGCATAGGGTTTTAGAAGGAGAATTATAAACAACTGTGGTATGAAATGTATGAGGTAGTTTTAGAGACAAATTAGGGTTTAACTTTTAGGGAGGTATAAACCACCAAAAATTCATGTAAACCCTAGTTTCAACTGAAAAGAGGCTCTACTTACTTGATAGGAGGTGACATGAGGAAATTGCAGTGATTGAAGATGATTTTTAGAGGTTTGGAAGCTTGAAAACCTAATGTGCAGAGCCACCAGCCCAATTATAAGCACCTCCCTGATGTGCAACACCAGTGTATTTTTCTGAAGGAATTTGGCTCTGATGTGCAGTGCCAACCTCCCAATGCACAACGCCACTGTTCCTGTGCCAAGCGCCAACATCAAGGCGAGCTTTGACTGCCTTCCCGATGTTGAAATTGGGTGTGTTATATATTTTTAGAAATATTGTTGAGTCTGCTTTCCATAACATCTTGAATTTTTAAATTTGGAGTTCATTTGCCATGTCAAAAATCAAATATCCCAAGACTGGTGAAAATGTGCAGAAGGCGACTGCCTGAATGTAGAGTGTTGTTGCAGTCAACGTTTGAAGGACTTACTCAACTCCAAATTGAGCTCATGATAGCTCATTGGAAATATATCTGTGTCTAATTATCATTTTACTCACCAAGAAAGTCATTTGGGGATTCCGACTAGGAGACAAATTGATTTTACCAAGGTCAATCCAGAGGTGCAGAAACTCTCCTGTGGCAACAATATTTTTGACATTTCTCCCAAACCATGAAACCTATATAAAAACTGAAAAAAGTTTTTCTTATTGGGTCAATAGTGACAAAAACCTCTCTCATGTTTTTCAAATTCATCTTCACTTTCTTAGAAACATCATTTGAATAAAACTTATCCCGATGTGTGGAACAGGGGATGTGTGGAAATGAACGGAAACTAAGGGGATAAGGGCCTTCTAAAATCTTGCGAAAATTTTAGTAAGTAGGGAGGGATGTTAGGAATTAGGGGAAAGTAGAATTTCAAAGATTGAGTGAGGGGAAGGGGTCCAAAAGGGAAAAAAACAGGCCTAACCTAGCAAATTGTCAAATTGTAGCAATAAACTAGGGTTTGTGGGAAAATGATGAATTTGAGGAATATGAGTGATAGGAAGCATTTAAGAAGGTATATTAAGGATAAGGGAAGATGTATGAGCATCAAGATACAAGTTTTGTTGATCATTTAACTATCCAAGAAAAATTACCTTCGAAACCCTAGGAGAGGGAAATGAGGCTTACCCAAGTACAACTGAAGTACGAACAAGGTGTAAAATGACCCATTAGAAACTGAAATGATGATGAAAATTATTTGAATGATGGTACACTAAGTTGAATGGTGACATGGAACAATACTTGGATGACTTTGGAAGGAGTGAAAACAACCCTAGACCTAATACCTAGTGACCAAATTTTACTTGAAGACTCACTAAAATGACAAAATTTGACTTTGACACCCCGAGACCACTTTGTAAGAGCATATTTGATCACTAATGGAAGACTTCAAAGGCTAACTAACACATCCAAACGCAGGAATAAAAAAATCCAGATCACGCTGAATAGGGAATTTAGCAGGCCAAAGTCAAAGACACAATCAATTATTAGGTTTAAGGACATCGTGATGCTCCCGGGTTAGATCCCTTGGGATCTTGACCAGAGACTAAAGAGTATGATTTACGAAGCCAACAGGGCTTAGACGGATGGACAACACCACGCATGGTTTGTAGCGTCATTAACACCGTATTTACCGATGGCGCTATCACAACAAAAGCTTTCCACCGAGGTTGAATCTTTGGATATGGCAATGAGATTGCATGAGACCCCTATACAAAATCCTGGTCTAGGGGTCCAACAAATCCATGTCCAACTACAAAATTTGTGCCTGGAAATGTAGAGTTTAAAACAGGATAAGACACCTCGGCTAGAAGCACATGAGGAGGTATGGTGCATAAAATGCAAAGTCCAGGGGCATGACAAGGACCATTGTCCAGTCTTCCCGAATTACTTGGCGAGAGGAGGATCGATGCTGGTAAGACCTGCGGCACAAGCAGGACTGAGTGCGGCACCTACACTATGGTGCATGATCTATTAGATAGGAGGAAAACGCACTAGAGATAATCATCATCTATTGTAGAAGTATAGGCAAATGTCCTAGCAATTTTTTTGTAATTTCTGTAGGTCGATGGGCCATGATGAAAACACCTGCAGAAGCTATGAACTAATGATGGATCGAACTCTTGCCTACAAGGTATAGACTAAAAAACAAGCCCTTGACCCAAATGCAAGAATGGCACATGCTAGATTTCAGGGGTGCGCATGAGGTTGAGGTGGAATGGGACCAGGAAGGGGTTGCAGACAAATAATTTGTTACAATTGTAGAGGTCCAGGGCACTATGTTTGCGATTGTACAAATACGACAAGAACATCATGTTTATACTATACTCAATTTGATCATGAGGTAGAAGACTACCCTGCATTGATACTGATGCTGCATGAAAAAGGGGTACTCCAGCCTCATTCAACTCAAAATATACAAATGATGAGGTCTGAACCATGCGAAGAAGACCCAAATGTAAGTAGATGACAAAGGTAAGTAGCCTAAAGAAAGTGTGTGGGTTTTCAAGGCTTCTAAAAAGAAACTTGAATTTGATTTGGAGTACGTGACAAAGACATTCATGGAAGCTAAGAAGAGCTTCATGGAGGCCTCCACTTGAGGTAGTAAGGATCAACTAGAACCAAGGATGGATCCTTTAGTGCTCACTACCTTTCTAGAGACATGCATGAAACTGTTATGCGACAACAAAGATGAAAAAGGACTATAGGAACTTATCACTAGGTGCACTAGGTTAGGAGAGTCGTGTGTGTTCTAGAAACTTGGAAAGCATGCGTTGCACATAGGAAGAGAAATGAGATTGACTGCGCAAATTGGAGAGTATGAAATGGATTAGGTAATTTTGGATCTAGGATCGGACGCGAATGTACCACTGAAACAAACATGAGAACGCATGGGCAGAACCACACTACAATGGTCTCCTATCTAACTATGAATGGCAAACTAGTAGAAGATCTTACCCATGGGAAGATTACAAGGAGTAATGGTGGATATTGAAGGTGTGACTAGGTTGGAGGATTTTGAAGTGATAGAGATTGTCGATGACAGCAATCCCTATCCTGCACTACTACGAATAGACTGGGCCACCAATATGAATGGAGTAATAAATCTGAAGAAGAAAAAAATGATTTTTGAGAAAAAGTCACTGCACGTAATGGTGCCTTTAGACCTTGCGAAAGGAGCACGCTACATAGAGCCAGTGCACAATGATGAGAGCGATGACGAGCTAGATTGTATCTACAAAATAACCACTTAGGAACAGGATTGGGTCAATCCTATAGTGCATGGCCGGATTTCGTGGGAGCACGAAAGCTCCTGCACAACAGATTCGAATGAGGAAACAGAACAATGGTAGAATCAGTTACACAAGGTAACCACGCTCAATTGCAACATGATGGTGAGATCACTACGCTACATGACAACATAGGTAAGGGATCTACCTATGTATGATGGGTTGACAATGATGGATAAATTCCTGAGGAAATTTCAAAGTGTTGTGCCAAAACAACAGCAGTTCAATGCTTTAAAATGTGCACTGCGCACGATGCCCGTAAGGTGGTTTGGTAGGCATCAAAGAAGCATTAAGGACTGGTGTAGATGCAGAAGGATGATGCGCCTACGATTTGGGAAACCACAGATGTAGCTAGTAGACAAATATGATGGATGGGATGATACACGTACACACCTCGAGAAATGGACCAAGGTCTACGGGGAAGATCCATAGCCTGAATAGGTACATTTGTTCTATCATATCCTAGATGTCATACCCATGAATTGGTATACTGAGACGGAGCTTGGACATGGTACGAGCGAATGGGATATCTTATGTGAGGGATTTCTGTTAACTTTCACATTTGAAGATCATTGGTGGGATACTATTGACGGTGTGCTGTAGGCAGTAAAAGCAGCTGCCTTCAAAATACCCCAGGATCCAATGGAGGTGCTTCAACGAAAATGGGCGACACAGCTGAGATGCATGCTGGAGTGTTAAAATGTAAATGTTGAGGAGGATGTTGAGGACCCATGAAATATTAACATCCCAAAAATGGAAGGCTATCATGCAGGACCATCGATTGAGGATTCTGACATCATTGTGCTGCTAAAAACGAAGCAGGTAAACATTGGAACGAAGGCGGAGCCAAAGTACACAACGCTTGGGGACTATTGGGATGATGCCATGGTGAATTAGGTCATTGAGTTACTCTGCGAATACCAAGACTTTTTCCTGACCAAAATTACAGACTTAAAAGGGATCATTGGTGATTTAGGGATGATGAAGATCACCCAAAAACTTGATGTGAAGTCAGTTAAGCAGCGACCTTACCGCTTGAATCCAAAATATAAGGAAATGTTTCACAAAGAATTAGAAAAAATGCTTGTAGCCAGAATTATTGAGTTGGTGGAAGAATCTGACTGGGTGAGTCCTATGGTAGTACAAGAGAAAAAGAAAAAGGGCGAAATAAGAATATGCATGGACCTCAGGAAGCTTATGATGTCTGTGTACATGATCCATTCCCAACACCATTCACAGATGAAGTACTGGATAATTTTGGTGGTCATGAAGCATACTCATTCATGGATGGGTTCTAAGGGTACCATCAGATCAAGATTGCATCAGAAGGAAGGAGCCAAATGACCTTCGCAATGGAATGGGGCTACTTCTAATACACTGTTATGTCGTTTGGACTAAAGAATATGCCAACTATATTTTCGTGCATCATTGTGGCTGTGTTCAAAGAATACATCCACAAGTTCTTGGAGGTCTATTTGGATGATTAGAGTATCTTTGGATTAGTTAAGCACCATGTAGAAAGCTTACGCTTGATGCTGGATACTTACCACCAACACCAGATTGCGTTGAACCTTAATAAGTGCACATTACTCATTCCCTTTGGAAACTTGTTGGGACATGTGGTCTACAAACAAGGATTGATGGTGGACCCTGTGAAGATTGTCGTTATTTTAAATTTGGAAGCACCACAAAGTGTTAAACAACTACGTGCTACCTTGGGACACACTGGATACTATAGGAAGTTATATATTGTTGGAATAATGATTGCATGAAGAGTTTGGATGTCTTGAAGGGGAAACTGGCCTCCGCTCCAATCCTGGTCTTCCCAAAATCGGGTGTGGAGTTTCATGTACATGTTGATGTGTCGTGTATTGCACTAGGAGTAGTACTCACATAGGAGGGCATGGAGGGTGTGGATAACCCAATTGCGTTTGCAAGTCAGATATTTTCCAAAGCCAAAAATAACTATTCCACCATCGAGTGTGAGGGGTTAGCGATGGTTTACGCACTCCAAAAATATCAACACTATTTACTCAAATGACATTTCAAGACGTATATCAACCATTTCACGCTGAAATACCTGGTCAATAAGCCTGTGTTGCGGGGGGGGGGCATATGCAGGTGGCTCTTATTGTTCCAAGAATATGATTTTGAGGTCATAGTAAAGCCGAGATGCCTGAACACAGGACTGGATCAATTGTTGCGAATTGAGACGGCGAGGAACCCACTAATTTGGAGGGACTACCTGATGCATAGCTATTTTTGGTATGTATCACGGACATGCACTTCGAAGATATAATCCATTTTATAAAAACAGGGATTATGCTGAATGAATACTCCATCTGACAAAAGAAGGAATTGGTGGTGCGTGTGGTGGATATTTCTATCATCGCAGGGCACCTATACAAAATGGGAAATTATGAGATATTGCAAATATATGTACCTGAATTTGAACAAATCCAGATCCTCGAGGAAGCACATGGGGGTGTTGCAAGAGGGCACTATGCAGGACATGAGACTCTACAGAAGATGCTTCATGCAAGGTTATGGCGGCCAACCCTGCATGAGGATTCGAAAATGCACTGTAAGGCTTGCAATATCTGTCAAAGGACTGGAAAACCATCACAGAGGGATGAGATGTCATTAAATCCACAAATGACACTGTAGCCATTTGAAAAATGGGCAATTGACTTTGTCTGACCGATCAACCCTCAGAGAATGATGGGAACATGCTACATCATCACCATGACAGAGTACTTGACATGATGGGCAGAAGCACAGCTGGTCAAAGTTTGCACGGTCACTATGGCTATGAAGTTTTTGTTAGAAAACATGTTGACTCGATTTGGCTATCCAAAATTATTAATGAGTGATTGGAGAACACATTTCCTGAATGAAGCCATCAGCATGCTCACAGAAGAGTTCCAGGTGTATCATTAGAAAAGCACACTATACCACCCACAAGCTAATGGGACAGTAGAGGCATTCAACAAAATACTAGAGACTGCGCTAACCAAAGTGTGCAACACACAGCGAAATAATTGGTACCTACATGTACCTGTCGTGTTATGGGCTTATAGGACAATGTGCAATAAACTGACGAGAGAAACACCTTTCCAGTTAGTTTATGACTTGGAAGTTGTCATGCCAATGGAATATATCATACCTAGTCTACGAATAATAGCACTCACAAGGATGATGGACCACGAAGCTTTCGAGGAAAGGCTTGTGCAATTAGAAGAACTTGAGGAAGAATGCTTTTTGGCTGGATTTCATCAGCAAGTACAAAAGTAGCGTGAAAAATCCTGGCACAACCACCATATCAAGTTACGCACCTTCAAGGTAAATGACTTAGTGCTTTTGTATGACAATAAGTTTGAAAATTTTCCAGGAAAATTCAGAATACACTAGTTGGGACCATATGTGGTTAAGGAGGTCATAGATGGAGGCATAGTCTAGCTAGTCAAACTAAATGGAGAACCCTTCCCAGGAAAAGTAAATGGAAGCCACTTGCAGCCCTACATGCGTGGGCAGGCTCCCTGACTAACCGACTAAAGCACAGCCTTTGCAACCTGAGGATCTAGACAAGGGCGTGGGACTATAAACATACACAACAGATGTTGGTACAGATGTAAGGACATAATTTAGACATAAAGGAATGAATGCAGCAGGAACAACATGCAGCAGCTCAGTGAACGATAGACATCAGCATCGTATGAGAACAGTTGGAGGGACTCTGCACCAGGATGGTCGTGCCAACAGAGTGACTCGAGGGTGAGTCACGATGTTTATGTTGGGGGATTATTGGGCATGGAATCCCCCCACAACATGTTTTGGGGCTCAAAGCCCAAGTTTTGAGTACTATTGTTGTAACGACTCTGCGAATTGCGGGCGTGGAGCAGAAATTGTATGTTAGAGTCATAGGTTTGTTTGCCCTAAGTTTTGAAGGTAGTGTTGGCCTACCCATGGTCCACGGACTATGGGATTGTATAAATAGAGCGACGCTCTAAGTTGTAAATTAAGCGAAGGAATCGAATCTAGAAGATAGTGAGCATAGAGTAAAGGTCTAAGTGCTTGGGTCGTGGTAGTAGGAAGAGGCTCTGCAGTTGAGTGCGTGGACACCTGCAGCTGAGTGCGTAGGGTAAAGTCGAGTCTATAACTAGGGGAAGAGATCATAAAGAGAAGTTTGATTCCAAATCTTATGCATCTATTTTGAGTATGGCTGATACCTTTTGCAATTGTATTGTTTTATTTATCGCGCACACTTATATGAATGATGAACACTTTTAAGTATAACTAAACATGTATAGATAAGCTACATGATCAACTAATATCAGGTAATAATGCGGATCGAGCCCCGAGTAGGGTTGCTCGAAGGCAGTGTCATAGACTGCGAGGTACCGATATGTGCATGTAGCAACGTGCATGTAGTGTCAAACTGCGAACCACCGAAAATCATCACACATCCCTAGGGTGAAGAAACCTGGTTCAAGCAACCTTCCATACTACTTCAAGTGAGACCTCAGTCTGCACCACACAAGCTATTTCTGAAAGGGCCAATAGTACTGGGATTTATTTGGCTAAATCATCTTCGAACTTGGGTCAGGCCCCTACAAGCCAACAACATGAAGCTACACAGATAGAAGAATGGGTTGCAACAGGAACAGGAATAGCAATGGGTAAAACATGCACTCACAGATGAAATTGTTCATGTACAATTTTTAGATCTATCCCATCTTCCGGCACGAAGCAGACATGGTGAGAAGTGTTTTCAATCACATTAAAGGGATTCAATAGCATGCATTTCATTGTGGCACACAAGTGATCCAACCCATTCAATGCACTCACCAATGCAAAGACAAGAAACAAGTCAAACTAGAGCTAAACATGTACTTTGGCAAGTTGATGTGCATGACCACCAACACACACTTTAAGATCAGCACGCACACTATGCATCAGCGTTTGCTGGTTTAGCTGCACCCAAGAAGACCATGCGCATGTTAGCGGACGAGTTGGATGAAGGAGCTAAACCAATGCACTAGTTGCAATAGAGGCAAGAATTCACTTCAGCAATATGTCACCATGGTGTGCATGCACACCATCAAGGATGACCAAGATTGGCATCAACTCACTACCTTCACCATCACAAGCATTTCAAAGTGTTGGTCACATCACAATGGACTAAGTGTCAGTGATATCTTTCATGGCTTGCTCAATCCATTTTGTCTCACATGGGAACGTGTGCATTGTAATGTTAAGTCACGTCAAGTACTGTAAGTCAAGTGTCAATAGTTGGATGTAATAGTCATAGAGTAGGTGAAGAGTGATGAGGGTAGTTTAATGGTCACAAAGGGGAATTTCAAGGGTCACCCAACCCTTTGGTATAAATAGTCCCTCATAACTCATTGTAAAGGATTTTGGTCAGCCAAGCTTTCGATAAGACTATCTTGGAGATATCTTGGATAGTATTGTAACATGCTTTGGTTTCTCCACTGCATAGAGCTAGTTCATCTCTTTGGAGGAGTAGGCAGATGTGGTTGTAACATTCCACTATTAGGGCTAGCAAGTTTACATGGATTTATTGTATGACCGGAACTGACAATTCTTTATATAATAAGGGCCAGCATGTTTCATGCATATGTTGTATTATATTTCATTTGTCTTTTTTACTCTAAATGGCATATGTATTTTCTTTCTTATGCATGCATGTATGGATTGTTCTGTACGAGCATGTATGAATCTTTCTAAAATGTGTTGATTAGTTTAACCATCACTTTGGATTGTCAACTAACTTGCTTTCTACCTTGTGATGCATCTTCGCTCGTGTGTTCCCTTCCCATCCAAGTACGTCTACAGGTTGCCAAGGGGCGCACTCATCTCAACCCACATGTGTTAGAACCTCTCATGCACCTTCCTTGACTCATGGCAATTGTCACACCCTTGCTATCAACAGAGTTATATTACTTGCCTCTGTGCAAAATCGTGGTCAAGGCATTGCTATACGACCCACTGCTGGGACTCCTACACCAAATGGCCTAAGGTCTAATTGGGACTTCTTACCAGGGACATCCATTTACATGTTGGCAGGTCCAGCACCATCAACAGTTTCAAAGGTGTAACATGACCATGGAAACTTATAGGATGCCTACCCCTAATGGCCCTAACCTCAACTATATTTTGTTTGGTGGCCCCTGTGGGGAAACTTAGTTGGTTCAGGTTATGGTTTTTTTTAAGGAGTCTTAATTCACTTATGGAGTGATTTGTAAGAAAAAATGGACTAAATTCCCAAATCTCTGGAAACTAGATGCCCTTGAGTACAAAGTATATGGAATCTTTGTGTGTGATGCAAGTGAGCATACAAAGTGTGATAAGATGTGGATATGTGGTGATCCTTTACAATACCCTTTTAATTACACTAATTTTTTATTGTTCCTTGCATGGAAAAGGAAGTATATTGTGGATTATGGGCCACTTACTCTTTTCCTATTAAACTATGTCGAGTTTAACATGTGAGATGGAAATAAAAATTATTTTAAGAAAGTTTTCATTTGCAAGCCCAGGTTCATCTAAGAGATGCAAGGGAAGTAGAGATTACTTACTTTCTCTAATAACATTTGCTCCCAGTGCAAACAAATGATGAATTAAATTCTTTGGTTAGTAGTAACATTTGCAGATGATGAGCCACTTTCTTCTTTAATAATTAAGCTATGTGCTTTGTAGAAAATTTTAGCAAAATTGTTTGAATAACATATGTGGAATTTGGCCGCTTAAGTTTCTCCCTAATTAGGATATATGTGTTTTGCAAATGAAATATACTTTAATTTCTCCATCAATTGAGGTTAGTAAAGAAATCAGGGTTATTAAATAGAAGGTACAGAATGCAAAAGTGAAGGAAATTCACTAAAGGTTGCCAATCACCTGAGAAAAGGGGAAAATACAAGGCTTCTTTTTTCTTTCTGGTGACCGTGTGAGTTTAGCTGCACACAAATGCATACACACGTCTCTCAAAGAAAAAGTCGTGTGAGTGAGAAAGAATAAGAAATTTTTCATTTTTGTGGGCTTGGAATAAGTCATTGAGGTCTATAAAAATTCGATAGAGGTGTTGAGCACCTTGTAGGATGGTTGTGTAGAGAGAAGTTCCCACAAAAACAATCTTTAGAATATTGAAAGGACAATTGTATGGTCGCCATTCCTATGGTAGTGTTTTTGTGGCAATGGTGTACCAAAAGATACCTCCTGAGCAATTGATTGTTCCCTTCAAAGGATCACAGGAATAATTGGTGTTGTTATTGGACAAACTTGAATAAATACAACATTATAAATAGTGGAAACAATGCATACATAAACATAAACTAAAAAAAGAGGTAAATACACAAACAATGCTCAAATGGAGCAAAAAAATCAATAAGATAATGGAAAAATCTCCCTTTATTGACTGCTCATAGTAGAGGTTGAATACAGTAGATGAATATTAGGCACTTGAAGAGAATTCTTTGAGATATGGTGTGTTGGCCTAGGGGGTCCTGACCCAAGTTCAGACTTAGTTGCGCCAACCAACAAAACCCTACACTACTAGCCCTTGCAGCAACAACCCACGTAGTGTAGGCTGCAGGCTCGCCCAAAGCAGTATGGGGGGATAAAGAACCAAGTTTCTACATCCAAAGACTAGTGTGATATCTTCCAACGCCTTGGATCTACCTTCACACAAATCAATAAAATCTTAGGTCATGTTACTGCAACTTTGTTAAAACATCCTTCAAACCTTCACGAAGGTCTACAATTAGCCCTTGCGTACCTTTAACAATTGATTCACCTACTTACGCGGACTAGAAAGCAATCCTAAACTAGTGTTGACTCAAATCTACTTAAGTCGTTAAAAAAAATAAGAGGAATCACCAAAGTCTTTGTGAAAGTATTTAAACATACATTGGATACATTACTAAGACTTAGGAGAATCGTGTAGCATTCAATCAATATTTTATAAAACAAGTCATTCATCAATGACATTTAACAAAAATAGACATGAACAAAAATACTCAATAATTCTTCATAAACTTGTCTTTATTGATCTCAATTCACAGGTTAAAAACTCAAACTTCCCTATGCACACAGCTGTAGGGGTCCACACACTCAGCTACAGACTCTACCTAGGCATTCACGCACTCATTTGTGGAGCCTTTCTTTTTCTATCTAAGCATAGGAAGCAAAGCCTTCCTACCCTTGCTTCTTCAATCAACCCAATTCCTTATCTTAGTTCCACTTAGTTACCTATTTCTTTCACTAAGACACTATTTATAGACTTTTTTCATACAATGCCATGGTCCACGGACCATGGGTGAATCTCAAAATCCAACTCAAAATTTATCCAAAATAAGGGGCTAAGCCCCTTTGAATCCTAATCATCTACGCCCTCTACATCCACAAATTGTGGATACTTTACGTTATTTACAAAATTGTACCAAAAATTGGGTTACCTTAACCCCTAACTAACCCAGAGGACCCCATCCCAACATGGTGCTCAAAAATCCTCAGCAAGGGAGTTTCTTTTCCTCAATCTCTTTGCAAGTCTCTCCTCTCTGTCAAAGATGTATGAAGACTCTCCAATGGTGGATTCCTCTTTTCTCACTAGGATAATGGATTTATTAGAAGAAATATGGCCAACATGCTAATTCTCTTCTCTTCTTTGGCTTCAACAATGGAATGGTGGTTTTCTCTAATAGAAATTTGGCCAGCATAAAAATGTCTCATATTTTGGCTCTCCCATGGCCTATTTATATAGAATTTTTTTAATCCATTTTCCCCCTCTTGGTTCATGCATGATAATGACACATGAGTAGGACAAGATGATTCCATTGAGGGTTTCATATCTTCAAGGTGACTCAAATTTTGTTTTATTGGACTGGGATCATGTCAAACAACTGACCCCAAGTGTGTAGAGCGGTCCAAATCGTGGTTTCATCATTTTCCACAACCGCACGACTTGCGAATGATATTCCATCACGTGCGTGTTTATCAAAGAAATAGTTGTGTGACATCAATTATTTTTTCTTTATAAACTTTGGACCTTAGGAGAAATTTGATTTTTTAAACATCATGATGTATTTAGATGGAAAATTTTCTCTTGTGCATTCTGCTAGGCATCTTTTAGTGTCTTTTGGATTGTGCCAACCTATGTATGATTTTTTGGTGTTAACAAATATGTATATGTTAATTTTACATGGATCTGTGTTGTTTCAACTACTTTAGCCCAATTTAATTCTTCAATTAGCAATATTTAAATAGAAATTAATTATTTTCATCAATCAATAGTAACTGAAGATAGAACGTAATGCAATGACAATAAAAGACAATTGATGTTACACAGGAAAATGACCTCCTCTTCAGCTCATAGGAGAAGGGAAATACGACGAAAAGAATGACCAAGTTCACAGGCCTATTTTCCAAGCTAACACTCTCCAGGAACTAGCAAGGTGCTTTATAAAGCTTCCTAGCCATGAAACAGGTGTGTTAGTCCCTAGGGTAACTCTCTGTGTTGCCTTAGGGGGTGCATTAGTTAACTTTAGTGAGTTTCTGGAGGTGAAAGGAGTGGGTTGAATGAATAATATCCCTATATTCACTCATATTTCAACCCATAAAGTAGGGAAACATCCATATTTGACCTGCTTGAGGAATTACTATTCCTAATGAAGTCTACAAACAGGGAAAAAGTGATAAAGCATGGAAACATCTTAGCTTTTATGCAACATAAATCATGAAATAATTGGCAGGCTTATCCTCTCATGCTATATATTTGAGGCTTGATCCATTTTGAAAGGGGTCGAAAGTATTGAAAGGATTTCCTATTGATTGTCGAAGCTTGTATTAGAAATTGGCTAATCAAGAGGTTAAGAAGAGAGAGATAGAGAGGATCTAGAAGAGTAAGGGAAGCTTGATGCAACTGATGGCTGTAATCACTTTTTCCTATCATTAATATAGAATTGTAGTTTTTTTGTCCACTCCATGGCATTGATATTGTGATTTATTTAGATGTTTATGCAATGTTAATGATTATGAGTAGCTTTGACATATGTAGTTAGATATCCCTATGTATTCTTGTATTGATTGTCAAAGTTATATGCTATGATATTATTCCTCATCTTATTTATGTTCAAGTATTGATCTAGGAGTTAGCTGAGGGGTCTTCCACTCCGCTACTTTGAGTTCTCCAGGAACACCACGCCAATATCTGAGGTAACAATATTCCTTCTCATTTTGATTATCATTTCACTGATACGGATATGTGCATGTATCTCTAGGTTAGCTGCAGCTAATTTGACTGTCTGCCAAGGATCCCGGGAACATCCTTGAGGGTATCTCCACCACAACCACCTGTGCATTAATCCATATAGAAAACTTAGTGACTCCACTATGGACTACACTTAGTTCCCGATTTTCTCCCAGAAATTTCCCAAATCTCTCTTTCTTCCAGGCCCTCTTGTACTTCTTGATCCCCTTTATGAACACTCAGGACTATACAAAACCCTTCTCATAGTGCTCACCAATGAAACCAGTACTTTATAAAGCATTGTTTCCTTACAAACAGAGCATTAGTGTAGCCACTAACTCTCTGTGTCCTCTGTTGAAGTGTGTTAGCCAGCCAAGTCTTGATAAACAGTGGGTGCTGTGAACTCATGGGGTGGGAAAGTTGCTTATAGGCCGATCAAGGATCTGCAGTTGTGCATGTTTGATTGGTTGTCTATTTCCTGAACATTTTTTTCTTTTTAAGAAAATAACTTTGTTGCTTAATTTTTTTTATAAAAAGGAAAATACCAAAAAAATTATAGTTTTTTCTACTTAGTTGGTTAGATCCTGCATTTATTTGGTTTTAAAAGTTGTTAGAGAGAATTGTATTTTTGTGGGTTATGCTTTTTTTTTAATGTATGTGATGCATGATATATATTGATGTATAAATGACCCTTTCCTTGTATAAGAAACTCATTCATCGAAGTGAAATTTAAAGCATTTTTTTGCATGGTTTATGTCAAAGTTCGACATAAATCCATACGTAAACACCCCTACCAAAGATATTAACAAAGTACATTTAAAATTTACATCGTAATAAAATCAACTAGTAGCTCTTTTATGAGTAAAACACACATATTAGTCTAGGTTAGGATCTTGGTTAGGTAGTTGTGAGTTAACTGCCCAAGATCATACATTGAAGCTAGTGTCATTAATGAGGGAAATCCTTCTTCACTCATACTATTTGGGACCACTCCAGTCAAAGTGGAGCTAAGTGTGAGACAAAATTGGACTTTAAATGAAGGTAGCCCACCTTTCATTACATCTCCTTTGGGTATTCTATGTAGCGGGGATCCCTTTGGGGATATCAAAGCTAAATCAGGGACTCAGGTATCCTACCCATGTAGCATACTATATACGACCATTTCTCAATAGTGTCTATGATTTGAGGTAACCATAGTGGCCATACCTTTTAGGGATGAACACAAGGTGACTGGGGCAGGCTGCTGTAGTACATAAACAAATGAACCTACTCTGTCTTCAGTTTTTGGGAGGGTTCTCATCTTCATGACGAGAGTAATTGGCCCATTAATCTAAGGTTTGGGCGAAGCTCAAGAGTAATCATAACTGTAAATTTGGCAAACTCCCACTTTTATCCATTGTAATACTAGGTTTCATCTCCAGCAAATGGTGGTTATCAAATAGGGCCATACCCTCTAATTGTTGATTGACTTATTTAGAGTATTTTGTTTTTTTTTAGGTGCGAGTTTGTTATCACTGACACTATAATAAATATCACTATAACTTCTTTGAATAAAATTTATTGGTCACTATGGCTACATATGGCCCTCGTCATTAATCTAGATAGCTATAAGATCTTCCTCCACTAACTGTGGAGGATTCGTCGAGCCCCAGTGAGCCATATTATCCATCTTTGGGTAATCAGTCTCCAAGATCTAACAATGAATTAGTTGATAGATCCCATGACTCCATTTTACCGGAATATCTCTTAACTGAAGGTTTCACACCTCCTTATAATCCTCCAATCATGAATCCATTAGGACCACTACTTATTGAAGTTGCACCTATACCTTCTATTTCTTCCATTGTACCTATACCCACCATCCCATCGATGAATAGTGGATCATAGGCTTTTTTGGACACTTTTGGTCCACTCTCACTTCCCCGGTCACGAGTTAGTACCACACCACTAATGGAAAACCCTGATATCCCAATTGTGCCAAGTCTAAGCACCATAGTTACACCCAATGCTAGCAGAACCTAAGACATACCGGTTTTTGCCCCTTTTATTTCATCTCCTGGATCTTCAGTAAATGCTCCATATAGTGCTCCTTATAGTGCTCCATATAGAGAGGTTAGCATGGTCCCTTCAACAACCCTTTTGGTTGGGATCCTTTGTTTAGTTCCAACCCCTAGGTTCAAATGCTTGGGGGCAACATTCCCAATATGCACATACCGGTCAGAACCATTATAGTTGCCCCTCTATTTACATGACAAATAGGACATTCATTGATTGACATGAATTCTCCATGTGTCAGTCAAGGGCCAACAACTAATTATGTGGTTGGCGGGATCCCTCAACAAGGTCTCTCTCAATCCATATGGGCACCCCATTCTCAACCTCAAATGAGTCAAGGGGGCACTCCTTATCCTTGGGGCACTTATATCCCCCAACCTAACAACCCTTATGGATAACCACAATATACAACTCTTCCCCAACAAAATTATTATTCCTCAAATCCTGTGTATAATATTGGGAAGAATATGATGGGAGGACCACAAGAACCCTCAAGTCATTTGTCATCACCTTGCCAAATAACCCTCGACATCCCTGATTTGAAAAAAATCACCAATGACCCTATCTTTTACAACTTACTTTGGCCTCCAATCCTACACAAAATTCCCACCAACATCTTGAAGTTTGAAGGGAAATAAGGTGAGGATCTGGGTACACACATCACCACCTATCATTTGTGATGCATCTCTAACTCCATAGTAGATAATAGTATCTGGATTTGTGTCTTTCCCTGTGCCCTTATTGGAAATGCAGCCAAGTGGTACATTGAGTTACTACACGTGTTAGTCAATACCTTTGGCGCTTTAGCGATGGAATTTTTAAAGCTCTTTCAGCTGCCCATATGCTATGAAACCAAGATGGAACTCTTTACTAATTTATGCCAAGACACCTCCACCCACGTCTCTGATCACATCCATGGATGGAGACGTAGGTAGAGACTAGTCAAAGCACCCATCTCAGATTATCTATTAGTAGATTGGTTCTACAAATCTCATCTTCCCCAAATCACTAAGGATGTTTCCTTAGGTGGTGTGGTCATGGAAGAACAATCCATTCGTCTTGCCCAACACTTAGATTTGATTTATTTGTAGTATGGCACATTATATGATGTCATCCAAAATGCCCCTAGAACTTCCAATTCTCCCACTACTCAAAAAGCTGGCACGCACGTTGATGGCATCATTAGCACTACCTTCAGGGCTGTTTTAAAACAACTTAGTGGACACATTTCCCAACTATCACTAGACCTTGCTACCCAATTGACCACTCTTCCTACCATCATGATAAACTCTGTGTAGTATACACAAAATCATAGCAGTAAGAATAATAAGAAAAAGAAAAATACCACTCCCTCTAAAGAGCAGTCAGCCAAGCAGTCCAACCCAAAGAAGAAAGTTATTGTGCCACCTGACAATGGAAAGGAAAAAGCTGTCAAGTTTCCATGAAAAATCTATGTGGAATACCATATGACATCGTTTTATATGCCTCCAAGAATGCACATATCTCCTTTCTCAAAAGGACACTAGCTAGACCCCCTGTTACATAGTAATTTGTCACTGACCTCATATTATCTGATCTCGAATGAAGTTAGTCCCTAAGCGACATCTCCGTTGTGTCATACATCAAAAAAATGTGTCCACATCTTCCCAATTATTCAAGAAGATTAACAAGTGCTATTTAATCCTGAAGCATTGACCCTTTTTACCCATGTTTCTACATCGTCACGAAGTAAACCTCATTTTGCCTGTGACGATTCTTTGTAATGAACTAAAGCATCACAACATCGTTGCAGGGGTACATATGTTCCTTGCGATAGTCGAATTTAGGGCTTGACACAAGTCCTCAAGATCTTTCTTGCAACAATGGCTATGAATACACTATTTCCTTGCAACGTCATCATTGATTCCTAGTGTATGACTTGTGATGATCCAAATATGGTGAATTAGTTCGAATAAAATGCTTCTGGGTGGTTCTGGAATTGGTTTTTGGGTCAAGGAAATTTTCCTTTCCTCCTTTGGTATGGTGGTTCCACCTTTTGAGAAACCTCCCTTGAGGATAATCTCCCTCTCCCTCATTTATGGAGGCTCCTCCTCTTATAAAAAGCACTCCCCATTGCTATGATCAGCTAGTTTTTTGGTATTAAGAAAATTAGCTAGCTTTGGTGTGAGTTTGATATTTTGCAGTGTGGATTGCTGATAGCTTAGCAATTGGTTGTGGATTGCCATAGCCTTGTACTAGTGCTTATGAGTGAGAGAGAGAATTATCAGCTTCTTGGGAGACCCTTTTGAGAGTGAATACTTGAGGAAACATACCGGGTGGACCCTTCGAGAAAGCTTGCAACATCAAGGTTTGTTGTAAGCTTTGCTTTTATTCATTTTAATACAATCAATGGTGATTTCCTATGTCTTATGTAAAATATACTTTATATCTTACGATTCTTTGACTCTGTAAGTAAATAGATCATTGTTGTGATCTGTTACGTGATCTATTGTTCTCTTGTGTTGTTTCAGATGAATTTCTCATCGAGGAGAAGGAAATGATAGCTAAAGCAATGCAATGAAAGCTCCATCGAACACCGGTTTGAGGTAGGCTCTTTCAACAATGACTGTTTAAGGAAATTAGCTATTGTTTTGTCTTGCTGTGACTAGACCTACTCTAAGGTTAGAGGGGTTGCCTCTGTCTGTAGAGGGAACATTTCCTACATCATAAGTTGGTGACTCCAATGGGGAGTCCTTTGTGTGTTGTCTCTTGTTTTCTCTTCATTTGTTTTCGATTTAGTGTCTCTTGATTTTGGGGCTGTGCCATCAATGTTTTTGGTTACTTGAATCAATCAGGTAGTCCCTCTCACTATTTGAGAGATTATTCTAGTGTCGTTCAATTGTTTTTTCTTAGTTTTTCTCTTAATTGAAGTCATCACTATTTATAGCTTAATAGTTTTGATGACTTCACGCTTGTCCTCTTTGGTTAACCTGCACGTCGTGAAATATCCCATCATACAGTTGCGATGATTCCTGAAATAGCACCGTTGCAGAAGACAGATGTACACTTGCGACGACGTCGCCTAGTTGCCAACTTTATGCTTGCGATGATTTGCCTTTCATCACAGGTTACTAGTTAGAGCCCTGCAACAATTCCTGAAAAGTTGTTTTTCACAACTTTACCTCCCGAATCAACCAGTGCTACTTGTCCCCTTCTGTCTCTTGTCTCTTATCAACTTGTTTTGGTTAAGGCATTTTCTCCTCAGTTTCACTTAAGTGAGTCTTATATTTTTAGACCGTGTGACCTAGCTCTTTTCAAGGTTTTGTCAAGAAGTTATTTGTGTAGGTTACTCGTCTGTCCAAGATTCCTCCACAACCAGTTGATTGATTTGTTTGGGGTTGTTTTACTGCTTATTTTCTTTTTTATTGGTCTTTAGTGTTGGTTATTGGACCAGTTCTTCATATTGATTTGATTTTCACACTATCAAACTATTGTGGTCACCAACAACCCCCCCTCTTTTGTTTGGTATTAGTAATAACACCAAGCAAATGGGGGACCCTTAGTAAAAAATTCACACAAACATCCCCATGAACATTTTTTTTTTTGTTTTCCTTAGAATTTTATCGCAGCAAAGCAAAGGAAACACTTCTTTTATGAGCATAACGAACCACGAAGAAGAGATGCTAAATTCATCGCATCGCATTTACCATAAGCGCTCTTAAATGAAAAGCTTAAGAAATCCCCGACGACCGATGTGTGACGTCGCATATCGCAGCAATCGCGTAGAGCAGAACACAATGACTAACATCTGCGGTCTGCGATTTGCGATCTGTGACCCACAATCCGCGATCTACGATCTGCGATGATCCGATATTGCGATACCACAATACTATAACTCAAATCTACGATCTGCGTTCTGCGATGAGCGCCAATTTTTCTCAGCACAATATTCAAGGAAAGCTGTCCACTAATCAAAATTAAGCACGCGCCTATAAAAAGGAAATTAATGATTGTACAAATGGCTGCTTTTCGTTTTTTGAAGATTCAGTTCACTTTGAATGTCATGATTATACACATGCAAGATCTGAAGCTTTCATATCAATCTTTATTTTCATTTACTCTTTTCCTTTACGCAAACTATAAAACATGAGATAACATGGAGCAATTTTTGCAGGAAACATCTAAGGAAAAGGGGAAAGCGTCGATGCTCGGAGAACACAGAAGAGACCTCTTCAGAAGCAGGAACCACATATGATAGGACTACAGATTCCAGAGTATCACTTAGCAGATGCTAACGACCGATAGGTCATCTGAAGCTTAGAATCAAAGGCGCACAAAAGCAGCATGATTACAAAGATACCTGAAGCTTACACGCCAGAAAAGCCTGGAATGAAGAACGAAGGCAGTTTTCAATCCAGAGAATTGCTCGGAAAGTAAAGTCTTCTGACTCATCAAGTCGTTCGCAAAGACAGAAACCGAAATAGCAAAAGCAAAACCAGTTTGAGGAAAATTTGGGTTATTACCAAGTATACACTCAGTCAATGGGAGATTCTCTAAAATATCTGATAGTTTACAAAAAAGTGGTGCCAGCCCTTGTTACTGCTATTTTTATAGCACACACGAAAGGGAAAGGCAACCAACTGACTCTTCTCAGACGAATGCTGCACACTTACAGCACTAAGGAGAAAATATAGAAATAGTTCAAAGTCAGATTTAATTTTAGAAATAATTTTCTTTATTAGAGGGATGGTCATTTGAAAATCGGATCCCAAATTTATGTAATTAAGTTAATTAGTTAGCAGTATTTAAACCCTTCTCAGGCATTTAGAGAAGGGTCCGGAGATTTGTCAAAAACGTGTCCTCAGAACATGCACTTTTGCGCCCTCGGAGGTGGTTTTGATGAATGGATGGATCAAGGTTTATTAATGTTTGCATCTGATGTCTGCTACTGATGTTGCACTTCTGTACTCTTAGTAGATGTTAGAACAAGGAGAGATAAATCATTATTGCTTGAAGCTTATGAGTGGAACCAGTCATAAATGGTACTTTTATCTCTTGACTATTCCTGCTTATGTTCTTTAAGTGATTTATAGTTTCAGTTGTTTATATGTCATTGTATGAGTGTATGAGTTATCATTTGGCACTTTTGTACGGTGGAGTCATATTGTTTATGCTTGACATATTAGTAACTTATTATGCGATATGCTGTTCATAACTGTTTTGTCTAACTTCTTATGCAAAATAGTTTATCTTTAAATGATTTCTATTCTTATGATAGCTGAATGATCTTTATTACCAGTTATTGTTCGAAATCTTTTTAGATCGCATAATAGGAGATATGTACCCCGGGTTAGTGTAGATTAGATGTGTTGATTCTCACTAGACTACAATAGCATAGAGTTAGTTTAAAGAGTCTAAATTAGATTAGCTTTAAATTCCTCTTAGATCAACATAGTTCAAACTCTACACACACACACACAACTAAGGTCGGGAAACTGGTCCCGTTATCCCCAGTCGGACCCACTATACCAAACGGATAAGGAGCTGCCAACCAAGGTCCGGACCGGGTGGGTATCCCCCTTGTTGTCGACCCGATTTTTGGGGCTTCAACATACTCATATCATGAAATTTATCAAACATTCAATCAACATGTAAACACACCATGCTAGATCAACCAAATTGACGACATAATAAAACTCATACCTCAATGTATCTCACGGGAGTCTATCACATCTGTACAAGTCAGTCCAGACTAATACGACACAAAATCACAAGTATATCATCTCATACCTGAATGTCACAACCATAACCATCTACATAGACCAATCCAGATAAACATAATACATATAACATCAAGATCTTAGTTGCAATGACAATAACCATGAAGTTAAATAACATATAGCAACAACAAGTTAACATATAACATAATCATCAACAACATATAACATAATCATCAAGTTAACTAACATATAACATCAACAATGATTCATATAAAAATATTACTATCCTACATGACTATCTAATTCATGTGCATATGAACACACTTAACTAACAACTACAATGCATGTAACCACAACAACAATATAATGAAAATCATATAAGTAACCCTAATGTTTATAACAACCATTAACCACATACCTGCATGCCTAAACATACAAACCTATATGACAATCTGCTCTCACCCCAAAGTCTAGTGTTGCAACCTCACTTTGATGATCTGCATCTCCTACTCTATCTCAGCCAACACATTAACATCATAACATACCAATATCATAATGATGGCCTAAATTGCATATAATGACCTCAAAATTCATGTTTTACCTACTATACATGCATAAATATAAACATAACAATGCATGCATAATAACATATGGGCACTGACATGCATAACAAATGCATATATAACTAACACACATTCATGATAAACACATCCCAACAACAACATCATCAACTCCTGCATTACAATGCAACTACAACAATGACTACCACCCTTCATACATAATAAGCACACATACAACCTACATGCATACATGACAAACACATTCTTCCCATCCAGTGCAAGTGTTGAACCATGCTCTGATACCACTCTGTAACACCCTCCTCCCATATCTACCCAAGTAACTGGCCAACTGGGGAAACATGTGATGAATAACTATGATATGGTTAAACTCCCTATGTATCAGTTAAGGAAGTGGAGCCAACAAAACATAGCCAAATTGACCTTCTACACATGCAAAAAAACCATAGGAGCCATCCAACCCATCCAGGTGACCAACCCCTAAGACAAATTGACATTTTACAACATTAAAGCCTCAGTCGCTCCATTGACATGGGCATGTGTGTGGCTGGTAACCTCTAGTCGCTCCCACAGTAAGGCATGCCTGTGACTAGGGACTTTTCCAGGTAGTTCTGTGCCAACAACTCCAAATTTTGTGCCACTTTTTCAGCGCCATGACTTAGGCCACTGCCCAAAACTCCATGAATATTCCAAAAAAAAAGTGACGTCAAAACAATTATACAAGTGCAAATACTTGAACAAGGACTTGAATGGTCCCCTATTAGTCATGGCAGGAATTTTGTCAAACATGCCACAAGTATGCATTCTACAAGTTTAAACAATAGATCTAAGCATAGGGGTCTCACACTTATATGAGATTCACCAAGAAGAATTGTTGCCTCATCATAATAACTGCATTACCATCTATTAAGCCATATATTAATTGTACATTTAGTGATTAACCAAAACATTATGAGGGCCATAAATTTTCACTGTCATAAAAATCACTCATAAACAACATATAACCAACAAAAATATCAAGGAGATAACAACCATATAAGCCACATATAAACAAGTATATTTACCCATAAAATACCAAGGAGGAAGAGCTCTTACTTATGATTGCATAAGCCGACCATGTATGGGACTTCCACGAACCACCCAACCATAGACTAGGTTGAACCAAATATCTCTTTCATTTGGTCACCCCCGTTCCATATTCCAAGCATGAATGTGGGATCTCATAAAAAAAATCAATCAAAACCATCCAGGGCTTCCAAAGACCAAACCAATTCAACCCTCCACTAGTGGTTCCACCTCATAGTCGGACATCACTAACCATCACCAGATTGGTCTCTACTCAAGCTATCTGGGGCTCTAGAGCATTTGTTCCAACCAGGGTTTCCAGGACTAGTAACTCAACCCACAACTGCAGTCGGGCTTCCAAAGCATTTGTCTAGCCAAGGCTTCCAAGACTAGTAACTCAACCCATTAAGGGATTCCAGAGTGTTTTTACACCCAAGGCTTCTAAGACTAGTAACTCAACCCAAGCTGTTACATGGTTTCAGAGCGTTTGTCCAACCAAGGCTTCTAGGAACTAATAACTCAACCCATAGCCAAAGGCACAAGAAAACCAATTAGAAAAAAAATGCAAAACACAAAACACCATGGCTATCTAGGAAATGGAAAGGCTAGGAAAAACCATTGTCAATCCAAGAAATCCTCTATGCCAATGACAAATCATAACCAAATAACCACATGCATATGTCATGTATCCCAAAACTAGCAAGGAAATCATATACGCAACTCAGTCCTTGCAAGCAAAATCCATTGTAGCTGTTGATCCTGATTTCATCTTGTGCTTTCCTCCTTTTCCTTTGCCTTCTTGCTCCAAATCCCAAGTATTCCACACTCCTCCAAGGGTTTTCCAATAAAACTATAAGTGTCCAAGAGTACGAGAAAGAGAGAATAGAATGAGAGCTCCAAAGCTGATTTGAACAAAATCATAAGAAAAAAGCTTGTCAATTGATCCTCAAAATCCTTTTTATCAATGAGGCCTCTATTTTCTTCAATTTCCCATTATTTTCCTTCAATTTCCTCCTCACATGCCATGTGTGACCTTTACCTTCCTTTTCTCCTAATTTCCATCATTTTCATAAATAAAATGCCAAATAATGCCTCTTTGCCTTTCCAAAGCCTCTACCATTACCTTTGCCAATTTCCATAGCCATTAATAAACCAAATGAGCACCCACACTACGATGTTTTTCCTAACCTTCATCTTCAAATACATGTCCCATGACCATGGTCTTATATATTTTTACATGAATTTTTAGCTGGGGTTGTTACAACATGTCAGTATGGCGATATTCCGAGGGAATAAGCATTAGGTGCTACACATTAGCACCACATGGACAAAGTCGTGACAAAGTTTTGTTCTACACTGACATATAAAAAAATCAATGGATTTGTGTCATTTTGTTTGGTACGCTAAATTGGCAATATTCCAAAGGCTTCTATCCCTCGGGTGCTAGACTTAAGCACCCACACAGCTAGGGTTATGATCGCAAGCTTGTATACCAAGGTATTTGTGAATTTGCATGATCTATGCCTTTTTGATAAAATGATGATATGTTGACATGCCAAGGGCGCTTAATCCTCGGGTATTGGACCTTAAGCACCTTTTTACCAAGGGATAGTCTAGGGGATTAGTTATACGAGGATATCAAAAATTCTGCAGTAAAAGGACTTTGAAAAATTCCCTATATGCCAAGGGTCTAGTAAACATATTGTCTATTGTCAAAAAAATTATTTCTTGTTAACTAACAAGGATAGCCTAAAAACAAATGATTTGTGTGCTAATTCACTTTATAAGCAAATTTTAGGTTTCTAAATAATTTTAACTTACGATTGGCTTCACACCTCAAACCACCTACTCAAACCTTTTCTCCTCAACTTCACTCCTATGCTTCTTTCCTCTTTTCCTTTAGCTCACTTCAGATCACATTCCCACATTTCATTCTCACACGACTTAAATTCACTCATGACTTGTCTTATCTATATAAAATTGGCACTTACCTTGAGGGGTTGACCCAAATGAGAGTCCTTTACGCCAACCCCAAATTGGGTCTAAGATTATTCTAAATTAAGATGACTTCTTGACTGAGGTTCATGATTTTTTGAGTTCCCCTTACCTTTGGGTTTCTTCCTAACTTAGACATGTATTCATTTTTAGTCTCATCTCACCATCTTGGTTCTCCCCCAGATTTGAAATCAACGATGACACACTATTCAATAGAATATGTTGGCTTGTTCTCAATAAATGTTTGTCCTTTGGTAATATGGTGCCTCTTCGTATAGGAACTTCTTCCTTCACAAATCATGGTTGGTCCTGTATGTATTCACTTTTGAATTTTATAAAACTTTGTAGTAATACAACGTTCAATTCATTCTACTTATCTTGAGTTTGGATGAATATTTCGTTGTCTATCATATAACTTTGGAGTTTTTGTTTTATGCTTCCCACAATTTCTGCCACAAATAGGGAGTTTAAACATTCCCTCTTTCATGTGATTCAATCTCTCAGTCATGTGATTCCTAATCCATGTCAAGTACTTCAATATCACTAGTCAAACTAAATCTTCATTTATCTCTTTTATTTTGTGTTCTAGGACAAGCACATTAACTTGCTAATGTTATATTAACTTGATACATTTATTTCATTCTTAATATATTTAATCAATATTAGGTAGATATTTTCTGCAACTCAGCTCTAGTTTCTGGCCCAACATAGTTCATTGTTTGAACTTTTCTCTAGTACCACGTTTAGCATACCTAGTCCTCTTTGTGCCTGATTGAGGTAAGGGGTATTTTTTTCCTTCACCAATATAAAAATGATTTCTAATACCAATTTCTAACATATTTCCATATTAGAAACCAAAAGTAGAGTTTATTAATTTATAGGTAACCTATAAACGAGAATATATAATTCAAATATTTTCAATATAAACCACTCCCAAAAAATAACAATGTAGGTTGGCATCAAAACTCACCAAAGCACATTGGTCAATTTAAATATTTCAAGTCAATGATGAACTAACACACATAATTTGTTTTGCATCTACAAATATATGATGATAATGCTTTAAAACTAGACTCAACTCAAATATTCACAAGTAATCCACTAATTACAGGACTCATTCACTCTCTCAAAGATGATATAAAGTCACTGTAAAGTTTTAAACAACACATACAATATATTTATAAAAACCATAGATTTATAGAAACCACTACAAGGGGATCTATAGCAAAGGCCAAACGTGACTTGTGCCCATAGCAAATGTTATAGGTTTAATTAAAAAACATGTACCTCAGAAACTACAATCGAGGTATTTGACATATTCATTGAGTGCGTCTGTACTATTGTAAGGTTTCCATACACCAAAAATACCCTCGAAACAGATTAAGGATTTTGAAATTTTGAAAAATTAGAATCTATATGCGTTCTATAAAAACATATTCTAGAATTGTAGCAACACCTACATATATGATAAATGACTTATATCTCTCAAAGTACAATCTAGGTATTTGATATTTTGTGTGGATGTAGCCATTTCAACATAACATAGTTGTATACCAAAAATACCCTAACCCAAACTACAATTTTTGGTATATAGGTATATCAGTGGCTAAAAGCGTTATGAACGAATGACTATTAGAGTTACATCTACCCATATGGTATATTTTAAATTATAAACAAATCAAAACCTACAAATATTCAACAACAATAGCCTGAATGTTTTATAACCAAAGCACCATTTCAAGATGCTCATTTCAACTAGTGAAGAACTTGAAACATGGTTACAATTTTACATATTTAAAATTTCAAAACAAGTTCACAACTTTTCTAATTATATCATATCAAAAAGACTTTCCCACGCTAAAATGAAGGATACCACAAATTTCATTTCCTTTTATTGTATTGAAAGAAAATTGGAAGCATTCTGCTAGCATTTCACAAAGTGGTATAAATCATAGCGTGTAATAACCATTCATCCACATAATCATTTGCTCAAGATATTTACACAAGAAATATCCAACATATTGTGAAGGTTGTATCTTCTTAATTTCTAAATAAACATTTAGACAGACCTCCATTTCAACAAAATTGACAACATAGAGTTTCCTACAAAAAAAAAAACTTTTTACCTATGATTTAATTTTCCATGGTAGATAAACAAAGATAAAACTCATGAAATTTCTCTAGATAACAATATTAAAAAATTCTATTACAGATTATGCTTTCAAGATTTTCTTTTCCTGCATGACATCTCATGCATTTATCACCTAGGTCCATAAGCAAATATACATCATAATTAATCAAACAAGTATGAAAAATGATTTACTAAGCACAAAAACATAACACTTATCTATGATTAAAAAATTTCCCAACAAACCAGGGCTAAGCACAATCCGGATTGGATCATTATATTGTTTTTCATCAATCTCAATGCTTTTAGAGTGGAAAATGTGGAGGAATTAACTCACATGACCATTTTTACCGGCTGGACTCAGTTTGGAAAATTGGGGCCTAAAACCTTCCCGAAGCATTTTGTTGGGTGTGGAGCTTGATTATCTTCTTTATTCAGAGGCATCGCCACTGAAGCTAAAAATAGATGTAAAATTGCCTTGTAAAATGTTGTAATTTTGTAGTCAATCTAGGTCATTCATTAAAAGGAAATATGACGGTAGAAGTTATGTTTAATTTAGGGTTTTTTGCCCTAGAAGGCAAACCCTCGCTATATATGAGGGAATTGTATTGCGGCTATGTAGATGTGTATTCTGAGCAAGAAAGAGAGAGGGGATTGTGTGAGAGCAAAGGGAATTACAACAGATCTTTTGTAGCTTGTATCTCTTCATTTTGTTGGATAATATAAAAGGAAGGACTGACTATTTCCCTGTGAACGTAGCCCAAATTGGGTGAACCATGTATATTTGTGTCTCTCTTGTTTTTATGTGTTTTTTGTGTTTATATTTCTACAATATTTTATGTGTTCCATAGCTCTGTAATATATAATTTTCTAAGAACTTGTAAAATCCGAAGGTCTATTTGGCTAATAAACTCACAGGAGATAAGGGTTCCTAGTTCGAGTGGGAGCAATGGCAGAAGATGCTAGGCTTAAGGTCGAAAAATTTAACAGCCAAAACTACCAGTTGTGGAAGATTACTTGTATAAGAAAGATCTGTAACTAACATTGAGCAGAAAAACAAAGAAGCCGATGAGTATAACAAACACAAAATGGGATATTCTCAACAGAAAGGCACTTGGAATAATACAGTTATGCCTATCGGTGTCGATAGCCTTTAATATTTCAAAGGAAACGACAATAGAGGGTTTAATGTCGGTATTTGGAAATATATATGAAAAAATCTCAGCCTCAAATAAAGTATTTCTTATGAAGCGTTTATTTAATATGAAGATGTCAGAAGGTGGATATGTTGCTGATCATTTAAATGAATTTAATATAGTTACCAGTTAGTAAAGTTCTGTGGATGAAATTTTTGATGATGAAGTTAGGGATCTATTATTTCTATGCTCATTGCAAGAAAATCGGAATGGTTTAGTTATGGCCATTAGTAACTATGTCTTTAGATCTAGTACTTTGAAGTTTCATGATGTTGTCGGTGCAATCCTTAGCGAGGAAATGCGACGGAAAAGCTCCAGTGAGGCATTAGATAATTCTTTGACTGAAAAGACTGGGGGAAGAAAAATGGAAAGAGGTAAGAGCCTAGGATATTGCAGTAAGTCAAGGAAAGGAAGGTCCAAGTCCAGATCGGGGATAGTGTGTTGGAAACGCAGGAAGAAAGGACACCTGAAGAAATACTGCAAGCCTCGGAAGGGAGAAGAAGGAGACGCACAATAAGAAAACAATAATGAAGAAAATGTGATAGGGTGATGTGTTGCAAGATGCTTTGATTCTTTCATTAGAAAAGATTATTGATGCATAGGTGGTAGATTCATGGGCCTCATTCCATGCGACACCTGATAGGAAACATTTCCATGATTATGTTCAAGGAGATTTTGGACAGGTTCGATTGGGTGATGATAAACACTGTAAAATCATTGGGATGGGTACAATTTTCATAAAACAAAATAATGGAAATAAATGGAAGTTGAAGGAGGTAAGGCATGTTCCAAATCTGAAGAAAAATCTAATTTTAACAAGGCATTTGGGAGGTAAATGCTATGTAACTACTTTTGCAGATAAAACCTAGAGAGTCACCAAAGGAGCCCTAGTAATAAAAAAAGGAGAAAAGGTTGGTACATTGTATTTATGCAATGGTATTTATAATTCTGTTAATTATTTAACCTCTACAGGATTAGATACGACATTGTGGCATCATAGGCTCGGGCACATGAGTGAGAAGGGAATGCAAATTCTTCACTCATGAAATTTGTTGCAAGGTTTGAAGCATGTTGGTTTGGAATTCTGTGAGAATTGTGTTTATGGAAAACAGAAGAGAGTCAGATTCCTCAGAGTTGGGAAGTAAAAGAAGAGTGAAAAATTAGAGCTTGTGCATAAATATGTATGGGGACTTTCTCATGTATCATCTCTCGGTGGCTCTCATTATTATGTTACTTTTATTGATGATGCAACCAGAAAAACATGGATTTATTGTATTCGAAATAAATTTGATGTATTTGATACCTTTAATAAATGAAAAGATTTGGTTGATAATGAGACCAGAAAAAGGTTGAAGTGTCTCAGATAAAACAATGGAGGTGAATATTGCAGCAAAGAGTTTGATAGGTACTGTTCATAGAATGGAATTCACAGAGAAAAGACAGTTTCAGGAGCACCACAAGAAAATGGTGTGTCAGAAAGGATGAACATGACAATCATGGAGCGTGCAAGGTGCATGAGATTGCATGCAGGATTGCCTTAACACTTTTGGGCAGATGTTGTAGATATTGTTGTTTATCTAATAAATAGAGGGCCATCAAGTTCCTTGGATGGTGGTATTCCAGAGGAGGCATGGAAAGGTAAAAAGGTAAACTAATCATTTTTAAAGACTTTTGGTTGTGAAGCCTGTGTCCACATTAATAAAGAAAATAGAACAAAGCTTGAGGAAAAATCAAAGAAATGTACCTTTATTGGATATGGTGTTAATGATTTTGGTTATCGCTTTTATGATTATGAAAAACAAAAAATCATTAGGAGCAGAGATGTCATATTCAAGGAAAAGGTTTTGTATAAGGATCAGATGCAGGAAAAGAAACAGGAAAAAGAAAACAAAGAATACACAGTGCTTGATGAGATCATAGGAAAAGTGAAGGTGCCTGAAAATCATAATGACCAACAACTAGAACAACAACAAAAACAACAACAACAAGCACCTCAAACACCTGAAAGTGGTATTAGAAGATCTACCAGGATAAGTAGACCCCCTAAACGATACTCTCCTTCATTATATTATGTATTGTTGACTGATTCTGGTGAACCAGAGTGTTATGAAGAAGCAATGCAGGTAGAAACCAAGAAGAAGGGGGAGCAAGCCATGAAAGAAGAGATGGACTCCTTAGTACATAACCAGACTTGGGATTTAGTCAGGGTGCCTGCAGGTAAAACAACATTGTAGAATAAATGGGTTTATAGGTTGAAGGAAGAAGATGGAGGTAGAAAAAGGTATAAAGCTAAACTTGTGGTGAAGGGGTTTGCACAGAAAAGGGCTATAGACTTTGATGAGATATTTTCTCCTATTATTAAAATGACTTCAATCAGAATTATTTTAAGTCTAGTAGCAACTGAATATTTGCATCTTGAGTAGTTAGATGTAAAGACAACCTTTCTCCATGGGGATTTGGTGGAAGAGATATATATGCAACAACCACAAGGATATGATGTCAAAGGGAAGGAGAAACTAGTGTGTAGGTTGAAGAAAAGCTTGTATGGATTAAAAAAGGATCCAAGGCAGTGGTATCTAAAATTTGACAGGTTCATGTCTGAACAAGGTTATACCAGATGTCACTCTGATCATTGTGTTTATCTCAAAAGGAAAAATGATGGCAGTGATATTATATTGTTATTGTATGTAGATGACATGCTTGTTGCAGGTTCTAACATGTAGGAAGTAAATGTGCTCAAAAGAAAATTGGCAAACTCATTTGCAATGAAGGATTTGGGTGTTGCAAAACAAATCCTTGGTATGAGAATGACTAGTAGACAAGAAGAATCGAAAATTAACATTGTCTCAGAGTGAGTACATACAAAAGGTGTTGAAAAGATTTAATATTGTTGAATTGAGGCTTCTGTGATCCATATCAATTTTTATGAGAAAAAAATTTCAGCGTAAATCACATAATGATACATTTGTCAATGCATTTCAAACCAACGAGTGTGGTTCATCGTCAGGATAAGTTGAAGAATCAGATCATGGCTGCATGTTAAATAGGGAGAGTGGATCTTCCAACGTCTAGGTTTGAATGGGAAACGACTATATCAGATTGGGTAACTAGATTGGACCAACGACTATATTTGACCATGAAACGACTAAATTTTACTAGCCAACTGGATTGGACCAAGGGATGGGGACAAAGACTAATATTATATTTGATAAAATTATTTAATTATAAAAATATTATTAGATAAATAATTATTCATTGTAATAATAGTGTTTAATATCAATATTATTAATATGACCTTTTTTAATGTTTTGAATGCCATTAATGTCTAAAATGATAAACTTATGAAATGCTATATATGAATGCTATTTTAATACTTTTATGTTGGTCTTGTTTATTATTTAAGTAAACTGTTAACCATATTTGTGTTAAGAAATAATAAATCTAGGGAATATTAATAATAATAATCAAGTAAAATGTTAACATATTTATGTTAATATGTTAATCGTAATTTATTAATAGATCTAGGGATTATTAATATTAATAATAGTATGGATTTATTATTACTCTTAATATTTCTAAATATATAACTATTAATAATAATAATATGATAAAATTAATTATTATCTCATGAATATATTATTATTATTATTATATATTTTTTTTAAATAATAGTATTTATTCTTATCTTATTATTATTATTTAATGGTTTGGGTAACTTATTAATAGAATTTATTGATTGAATATAAAGTTACAACATTAAGCTATCTAATGTAAACTTGAAATTTCTGCTTAGATCAATAACCATCTACAATAGATTTTTTTAACCATTAAGTTAGTTATGAAATGGGCTATCTAAAAAATTTAAGGAAAATAAAATGGGGGAGATTTCTAAAAGGACTAAAATCGAAGAAGAACTAAGGAGAAAGAAAATAGGTTAGTTAAAAACTTTACTCACCAATAGTTAGGGATAGAGAAAGGAATTTTATGAAAAGACAATTAGTTCAAATCATTAATTTAGAAGGGGTGAAAGACGATCCTAAGAATCAAAGAGATGAAAAAAAGGGAAACAACACCAAACTAGAAGGTGAGGGGGAATAAACGACTAGGAAGAGAGGGCAGGGATCCAACAATTGCTGATTTTCCAACCGTCATCCCTATTGAGATTGCTCAACCTTTTTCAATCTCAATGGCTTCCCTAAATTTCTGGTGATGAAACTGCGCAACCTTAGCAATAACGTGGGTCTCCCCAATATAAATGTGATGTTTAGTCTTCTCTGCATGCTTCGCTAGTGCAGAAGACCGAGTTCTCCCATGTTTTAGGTCTGCTAAGTGCTCATTAATCCTCTGATTAATAGAGAGCCTAGTCTCACCAATGTAGTGGGTCCCATAGGAATAGGGAATAATATAGACACCTTTCACGTCCTTAGGGTCAACTAGATCCTTTACCAATCTGGAGGGAATTACTGTTGGACACCTAATCCTCTATGGGTTAGTGTAGAATGTGAACAACCATGAGAGTCCAAGAGACCTTGGGATGTGGAACCCAACAACCACACAAATGTACTATAAATGTATATAATTATCAATAATATATACACACTCATGTTTATCATTCATATTTTGTGTTTGCCATGTATGTGTCTTAACATGGTATCAGAGCGGGCAATATCCTGCCCTGCTAATATTTGAGCCACTTGTCTTATGGCCTTTCTGCAAGTTAGTTCTACCATCTATATTTTGTTGCCATTCTCAACTGGCATGAAAAACACTCCTCCTTCCATTGCTTTGTTGAATGAAATAACTAGAGATTTCTAATCCTTCTGCAGCTCGTGTTGTTATCCCTCAATATAAGCATTTTCTTTGCTTAATTTGGTCATCCCTTTGTTCAGAAAATAAACTGTTCTGACAGACTTGCACTCCATACATTCTCCATCTGCCAGTGTTTTTGTGCCAGACTTCTCATATCAAATATTTCTGCTAAGTAGTAACTCCTATGTGCCTATTAGAGCTGCTCTCAGGAGTGCCAAGAATAGCGTTAGGTTTTCAGGTCACCAATTTAAGCTTCTTCATGAATAACGTTGGCATGTGTTGCATACAATTCTGAAAATCAAATGAAAAACACTCCCTACCATCTTTGTCCGTTAGCGAGGTCTCCAATTTTAGTAATCTCACCCTCTGCCCTCCTTTTGACGCTAACGTTTCTCTCTTGACGTGACGCATCAGTCTCATTGTTCCTAATACCTAACGTTCCACTAGCGTGCATCCAATCTCTTAACAACATTATTTTCCCTGCATTCAATCTACCTGGGATTCTTCGAAATGCCAAAAGGAGGCACTCCTCACAAACAGTCAAATCACTGGAATGTTCTGTTACACACCGTCAAAATTTTTAATTACATTCATTTTAATTAAGCTTCATAATTTTCTCTTGATCTCCCTGTAAAATTTGTTTCAGTGGTGTTACTCACCATTTGTGCTCTAAACAGTTTCAAACAATCGATAACTAATTTGGTGCTAACTTGAAGTTATCATATGTGCATTGGTACATTATGGAACATAATGGAATGAAGGACATGCAGTAGAAAGAGGTACATATCGGTTGTGGTGATAGAGGGAACTAATCCATAGAAGAACCTTCTATGGTTTTATTCCTTCTTTATCCTTTTTCAGACTCTTTTAACTTTCTCGAAGAGCATCAACAATCTCTGGATTTAGATTGTGCTATAGCAATTTTCCTTACTTCAAATATGACCTTTGTTCTAGAAGTAGTTGTTCACACTCCATTTTTGAATCCTTAGTGCCTTGTAGCTCCATATGTATGCACCCTCTTTTTCAATCCAAGCATCTGCCAATGCATCTGTTGCAAATATGATGTAAACATTTACAAATGTTTCCTTGTGAGTTGGGAGATCTGACACCATGGCATCAAAGACCACTGCTGGAAAAACCAGAGTTCCATCCTTATTCGTTATCATATTATTCTCGTAGCTGTAATGAGGTGAAGGGTTCCTTACCATCTTAACAATTTCATAACCACCACTACCATGAGCTCCCGCTAGGAGACTGCGGTTATTTCTCACTACAACGTTATATGATTGGACAAAACTTTGCGTCAGTCCATGAAAAGGCGTCAACAAGAAGCAAGAGCAGAAGTATAACTGCAACCATTCAGACCTTCATTTATGAATGTAGGTTTTAACCCCGTACAGAAATTACCTGCATACGAATTCTAAATCACAGGAAAAATAAAAATGCGAGAGCATAACACATAAAACACATATACACAGAGATTTCCCACTGGATCTCAAACCGAGACTACCAGCTTGATTTTTCATTATGTTCCTTTCAATGTTACAATACATATTTATACATGCCGAAGCATCCAATACCATGGACCGAAAACCATCGCGTCCCAAACCATGGACCGAAAACCATAGGTAGGTTCGCCCAACCTAATATAGGGTCCAAAAAAAAATTTCTCGGGGCGCTGCCCCGAACCCCGTAGAGGGGGGCTACCCGCCCCCCTCAAATCCCCCGGACAGGGGGGGCTGCCACCCCCCCGCTGCGCAATCGGCACAACGAAGGGGGGGCTCCGCTCCCCCTCTAACCCCCTGGTTCACTACGTAGGTTAGTCGTGGAAAGAATATAACACAACCCAACACATCCACCATGAATGAAACTCAAGACCATATTGGCGTGCTGACGAAGTTGAAGATGAACTTAACTTTCTGGATACACTGGACTGACAAGATCCTCCTAGATCAATCCTCTCCACTTGAAAGCTTTTGAACCACAAAAGTTGTATTTAAGCAGATATCAGGTGAGGGTCAAGTTCCCTCACTCTTTCGATTCCTATCCACCTCGCTTTGCTCAGATTCATGCCCTTGAATCCCACTTGAAGATATTCAATATCTCTATACCTTGAAGATCGAATATTCCTATCCAAGATGGTATCTTCATGCAACTCATTCATATACTCAGGTGCCAAATCATCAATAGTCAGAATTTGTGTATCTTCCTCAAGATCCATGATCATCGGAGGTTCGTACAACTTCAGATTTTGTACATTTACAACTAAGTAAATACACATGTAAGGAGGTAAATCTGATCGAAACGCATTATTTACGATCTTCTCAATAATATTGAAAGGGAAACGATCTTCTCAATAATATTGTAAGGGAAACGATCTTCTCAATAATATTGAAAGTGTTGGCATTATGGTTCTGGTATGATTATATGTTTCAGATGTTGTACTTGATTGCAACACCCATGACATGGCTCTCATTTTTGATGAAAATAAAGAAGTACGCAGGAGAACAGTTCAGGAGGTGCGTACCCGCAGGTATACCGTGCAGGGACCGCGTCCAAATACGCGGGTTACCCATTCATGGGGTGCGTACCCCAGTGCACACTCTTCAAGGCTGTAAAGTACCCACACGTGGGGTTTCTCATGGTATTTAGCCGTCGATATTGTGTTATCATGGTTTTGGCCCGTGGTATTGTTTATTTTATTATTATTATTGAGCCCCATGATCCTTGATTTGAGGAAGAGCATGCCTATATAAAGCTAAGGAGATCATTTGGCTTGGGCATCTTTGTGTATTGAATATCTTAAGATCTAATCTATTGGGTTCTCGGTTTAAAAAGCTTGATCTATAGAAGAGAAGTTGAAAGCGAATCAGTGAAGGGTGATTTCTCGAGCGCAAGATCAGATCTGAATATCTGACTGTATTTTTGCCCTAATCAGAGGTGCGCAGGTGATCAACAGTGACAGTGCGTGGGTACGCAGAGGTAACAAAGGGTCAGTGCGTGGGTACGCAGAAGAGGCGAAGGTGCAGCGCGTGGGTACGCAGAGGCGACAAAGGTGAAGTGCGTGGGTACGCAGCTCGTCAGTGCGTACTTGCGGTGATAGTACGCGGCGCGTTAGTTCTTCTGGGTGCGTGCCTACCTTTCAGTACGCAGCGCGATAGTACATTTGAGTGCGTACTGTACGCAGATCAGTGAAAGGAGCATTGCGTGGACCCGCAGTACAGCAGAAGGAACTCTGCGGGTATACGCAGAGAGGCAGAGAGTGAAGTGCGTAGCGACGCAGGCCAGTAAAAAGAAAACTTGCGTATTTGTGTTAAGATCTTCTGTTGGTTGAATTTTTCTGTTGATAAGGAGTTCTGGGTTCTGTTCTGTTATTGTTGATCTGGTTATTACAGCTGACTGTATAATTTACATGTACTTGATAATCATTTGATGTATATGGATCCAGTTTGAAAATTTATGAAAAGTGGTCCTTGAAA
>APFE030979291.1:79968-90219 GCA_000404065.3 Pinus taeda
AAAACCGAGACTACCAGCTTGATTTTTCATTATATTCCTTTCAATGTTACAATACATATTTATACATGCTAAAGCATCCAATACCATGGACCGAAAAACCATTGCATCCAAAACCATGGACTGAAAACCATAGGAAAGAATATAACACAACCCAACAATGAATGTACACCGAGGATCTCCCACCTTGCAAGTGATCGAACTTAAGTACTACAGACCTTCCTCAAAACACAATTCAGTCTTGGATCATCAAAGAGAAGAAATACTCTTATGTTGTATTGGTTGAGCTCTTTAACAGTCCTATATATAGATATTTCTCCAATACATTTGGATTAACATTAGTATAGATATTTATCCAATACATTTGGATTAACATTAGTATAGATGCTTTGGAAAATATCGTGTAATGTTGTACCACAAACTAGCAATATCTTTAGTGCTAAATTCTTGTTCTAAATGATATGAACCATTTGCAATATATCTTTCATTGTTCATCTGTAAATTTTCATATCAGATTTAGTGTAAAATTTTGGCGACTGAGCCGAAGTCTATCACTACTCAAATTTATAGGTTTTTCAGTGTGAAGTTCGATCCTTTTTCAACACGTTTCTTGACACTTGGGTACAGGTTGAGGTTGCAGTAGGAGCAGGCCAAGATTTCTGGGTAAGTAAGCCTAGAAAGGAGCAGTCTACCTGCAAGAAAAAAGTTGTTCTTGAGCATGTATCATCTCATTGTTTAGGGATGAAACACTTTTATTTTGGGTGTGTACATTTAGTTAGGTGACTGTCCAGTTTTCTGTGTAAAAGGAGTAGACAGAAGTCCAAAAAAAATAAAATTGTAAATTGTGTCTGAGGAAAGCTGAACATGGGTCAGATTTGTCACTTCAGAGCTCAAACTAAAATAGGACTTCAGAGGTTTTGACCTTAAGGAAAGAGATAAAGGGAAGAGATAAGGTGCTGTAAAAATATCCTTGTAAGCAATCAAATACTCCTTGAAAAAAGAAGAAAAAAAATTGCCTTGATTCCTGTGGAAAAGTTGGCAAATTAATTTTATAAAGCCATTATTGTTTCTACAAGTGCATTTGGTCATTTGTTGATTTTATTGTTTGAATAATGGAGAAAATTCATGGAATATTAGAGTTGTTAAGCACTCTAATCTTATCTACTAATGGAAGTATAATTAAAGTCAACAAAGAGAGTCTCAGAGATATTCAAACATATTTACAACTTGCACGAGAAACCATTGAATTTTTGCAGCTTGAATCACAGTTACAACAAGAGGAGTTACAGAAGTATACTCATCATTCTGAACTTGTCTCTATTCAAAACATTGAAACAAACTCCCATAAGCAACAAGTTGATCTAGTATCCAATGAAGCAGAAAAGTCACATGCAGGTGCAGAAGTTCAGTCTGTACTTTCCAAGGCCATCATCAGACCTTGGGAAGATCTTGTCCATAACAAGCACATAACAGGTCTTGGATATGACAAGGAGGTGTCCTTTCATATTCTAGACTACTCCAAGCCAATTAAATTTCAAAGTGTTGGATTTCTTCATGACAATTCACTTTCAGCTGTTCCAGATTCTGCTCCTCTTCCACAACAACGACAATAGATTATGAAATGCTAACACTGTGACTGAGTTGGCCACATGAAATATCATTGTTTTGATCTTCATCCATGTAAGCACTGTCATAAAATGAGTCATTCTTCAAACATATGCTTCAAAAACAAACATCTTGCAAGAACAAAGATTCATCTTGGATGGATCGCTTCTTGGCAATGGGCTTGAACAACCAAGAAGATATTTCGCTCATACAACAAGATTTGTTCTCGAATATTGAAAAGTCTTGTAGTTGAGATATCTTCATATTCTCACCTTTTATCTGACAGGGGGGAAATGATGGTCATCTAGAAGCTTCAAAGCCACATCGAGCGATCCTGAACCACAACCTACCATACCAGATTCAGATTTGTAGCCAGAGACAAAGATGCCACTCAGCATGCCTTCAGTCGGTGATACCTCTTCAAAGAATTGGGGACACTTCCTCTAGCAGAAGAGTTCAACTTCTTGACAGTTTTGGAAGAGTTCCAGGAATGGCATTAAGCATTCCAGAGTTGTTGGTCATCCTTAAACCATCACAAGTTGAGACCTCCCTTTTTAGGTTGATGTTCTCCCTTTTATGCGGGGTAAGACCTCCCTTTATTGGTTTAAGGTTTCCCTCTTCAAAACATCAGGAGCACTTCCTCTAGCAGAAGACATGAACTTCATGCCAGACTTGGAAGAGTTCAGGGAACTACACTAAGCATTCCAGTGTTGGTGGTCATCCTTAAACCACCCCCCTTATGCCAAAAATTAAGAGCGCACATTCATACTAGTGTTTCCATGCATGTTTTTTGCACATTTTCTATTACAGCTCTCTTCTTAGACTCATACATACCCCTTCAGATTAAGGGGGGGAATGTTGGACACCTGATCCTCTATGGGTTGGTGTAGAATATGAACAACCATGAGAGTCCAAGAGACCTTGGGATGTGGAACACAACGATCACATGAATGTACTATAAACGTATATCATTGTCAATAATAAATACACACTCATGTTTATTATTCATATTTTGTGTTTTCCATGTATGTGTCTTAACAATTATGAATGGTGTTAAGGGGTCTAAAGGCCGAGGGAGCATTAAGCTTCCTAAGAATCCTTGCAATCTTATTATTGGTCCCTTGGATAAAAGGTAGATGGACCCCTAAGACTCGACCTTTAGGTTCTTTCTTAACCAATGAAATCTTGTTGCCTTTAAGGAAAGCCCTCTGACCCAGGTGTCTATTATAACCATTATTAACAAAGACATTAAGGAGATGGGCTTTCTCTTTATCGAAGCTCTTTTCATCAGAGATTTTCAGTGCACGAGTAGCAAGTGTGTTGAGAACACCCAACTTTTGAGGAGGTAAATGATGGGAACTTGCTCAGTATGTGTTTTATTCCGAAAGACTTGGTGGGAGAAGGAACCATCATTATTCTTCGAAATAATAATATCGAGGAAATGAAGGAATCCATCAAATTCTTGTTCCATAGTGAACTTAATGGTTGAGGATTGACTGTTGAGATGCTTGAATAGGAGATCCAACTCATCTTGGCCATGAGACTAGATGACATTCGTGTCATTTACAAATATTTTCCAAATATTGAGCAGGAGATGGGTTGAGGCCAAAGCCTTGGATTCAAAATCTTCCATAAAAAGATTAGCAACCACAGGGGATAGGGGGGAGCCCATCGCAATACCATAGTCTGCTCAAAGAACTCACCTTCGAAGTTGAAAAAAGTGGAAGTGACATAGATCTCAACTAAACGAGTGGTATCAGGGTCCGTGAGTCAGTGGATAACCTCCATGGCCTCCTTTATAGAAATTCAAGTGTAAAGGGAGACCACATAAAAACTCACAAGAATGGCCCTCGGGTCAAGATTTATGCCCTCAAGCTCTTCAACAAAGGACGCAGAGTCTTTGACGAAAGACTCCGTAAGGCCAACTAAGGATTTAAGCTTCAAGGCAAGGTATTTAGCAAGAAGGTAGGTAGGACCACCAATGGTGTTGACAATGGGCCTTAGGGGAGCCCCCTCCTTGTGAATATTTGGAAGCTCATAGATCCTTGGAGTAATGGGACTACTCTCAATGAGTTTATGGCAAAAGGAACCCACAAAGCTACTGGACTTGATGGCAAGAGCCACAACATAATGCAAAACTAGTTAGTATACATTTGGGTATCCATTTCAAACTAAGTAAGGAGGTGTGTCCCAAGACTTAGGAAGAAGTGGCTTATATGTCTAAAGTTCCATATGCATCAACAATTGGAAGCTTAATGTATGCAATGGCCTACATAAGGCCTAATATTGCACTTGCAGTGGGAGTTGTAAGCAGGTACATGAAAAATCTAGGAAAAGAACATTGGATGGAGGTGCAGTCGATTCTCAGGTATTTGAGATGTACCACAAATAAAGCATTATTCTTTTGTGGTTCAAACATTTCTATATAGGGATATGGTGATGTAGATATGGTGGGTGATAGAGATAACAGGAGGAGCACCATAGGGTATAAGTTTACTGTAGGTGGAACAACTGCCAGTTGGGTTTCAAAACTCCAAAGTGTTGTTGCACTCTCAAATACGCAAGAAAAGTATGTCATTGCTATAGAGGCTAGTAAAGAAATGATTTGGTTACAAAGGTTTATGAATGAATTGGGTAAGAAGCAGGAGTTGGGTAGGTTATACAGTGACAACTAGAGTGTCATACATACTTCAAATAACTCTGCATTTCATTCCAAGACTAAACATATATAACTCAAGTACCATTTCATATGGTCAGTGTTGGAAGATGGACAGTTGAAGCTAGAAAAGATACACACTAGCCAGAATCCTGCAGATATGTCAACAAAAGTTGTAACCAGGGAGAAATTGAGATTCTGCTCAGTTTCAGTTGGTGTCCAAGTATGATGATGAAGAAGAGAAACAACTAGGCCTAAAGTGGAGTCATTTTCAAGCAAATGAAGTAGCGATGGAGTTGCTATAATTAGTCTCCAAGTGGGAGATTGTTGGGTGTGGAGCCTGATTATATTTTTTATTCATAGGTATTTCCCTCGAAGCTAAAAATATATGTAAAATTACCTTGTAAAATGTTGTAATTTCATAGTCAATCTGGGTTGTTCATTAGGCGGAAATTTGACGGTAGACGTTATGTTTAATTTAGGGTTTTTTTCCCTAGAAGACAACCCCTTGCTATATATGAGGGAATCATATTGCAGATATATAGATGTGTATTATGAGCGAGAAAGAGAGAGGAGATTGTGTGAGAGCAAAGAGGGAATTACAATGGATCTATTGTAGGTTGTATCTCTTCATTTTGCTAGATAATATAAAAGGAAGGACTAGTTGTTTTTCCATTGACGTAGCCCAAATTAGGTGAACCACATATATATGTCTCTCTCTTGTTTTTATGTGTTTTCTGTGTTTATATTTCTGCAATAATCTATGTGTTCCATTGCTCTATAATATATAATTTTATAACACATTTTAAGGCATCAAATAACATTTTTGAGGGTAAAACTTTTCTGTTGTAGCACATGCCTTTTTTGTAGGTTTTAACCTTGTAGAAAAATTAACTATAAAAGAATTATTAAAAAACAAAAATATATAATGGCGAGAACATAAAACAAACATACACAGATATTTTCCCTTGGATCCCAAAACTGAGACTACTAGATTGGTTTTTCAGTATGTTCCTTTCAATGTTAAAATACATATATATACATGTTGAAGCATTCATAAACCCTAATCCACTAACCCTGGATTAGAACATAACCATAGTTGCCTTGAACGGATCTACAAAATAAAATGGGAATAAAACCATCATGCCCAAAACCATGTGCAAACCCCATGCACAAAACCATGCGTAGGTACACCCATCATCTTTGGGTCCGCCCAACTATTATTGGGTCTACATAAAAAAAATGCAAACCCCCCGACAAGGGGGATTTCCTCCCCCTCTGTGACCCCCCATTGCACCCAACACAACGTACAACATGTTGGGCTAATTATGGAAATAATATAACACACACCCAACATTTTTTGTATTCTACACATAGAGACGTTTTCAATGATGCAATAATCATCTCAATTAGAGTCTGTATACAAAATTTATTCCTCTCAAAAGTTTACCTTCCTATTTCAGTCACCATAATTCAAAAGGATGCAATGTCAACCCACATTATTTACGGAAAATGATCTACCCACATTATTATGATGAAAAATACTCTATAAGAGTCCACATTGTAACTCTTGTTAAGAGTTGAGGTAGTCAAACCTAACCGCTAGTAGTCTATCGAGCTATGTTATAATTGTGCCACTAGGAGGAAAAGGGGTTCCATTCTTTTTTAATGCATGTGTTCCATACATAAGAAGACTAGCCAAGAGGGATAGGGAGAGAGCACACACAAAGTAAAAAAAAAAAAAAAAAAATTGCACTACAGTAACCCACAAGCCACAAGCTTTAATTCTTTGTACTTTTAGTTATTTTCTATTCACAGAAAGAGAGCAGAGAAACCTCACATACTAGCTACGTTTTCTCCTCAAAGGGTTTCCCATGATATATATTGTGTCAAATGTGTTTGCGAGTTTTTATTTCATTGTTCTCTATTTTTTGCTTCATGCATATATCAATAACATTAATCTACAAATCTAGAAGTCTAAAGAGTGTGAGGTTCCTATACCAATAGGAGTCATAATTTTGAATGGCTGAGATTAAACCTTGTAATATGTACATACCTTTGCCTTCTGCAAATGTTTTCCATATTGAAAAATTAAAGAATGTAAAGAGGGTATGTCCAAAAATAATAATCAAAGGACAAAAAGAATAAAAAAGGTCAAAAAAGATGAAAAATATGAACCCCATGAAAAGAAAAAAATACCATGAAAGTGAGCAAGCCAAAATGCCACTCCTATTTATTTTTTGGGCATAATAAAAGATGGTGTGCAGCTTGTGATCCTTGCCACAATCCATGATAGTCAAAATGTTTAAACTTGACTATTTCATGTTTTCATTTTCATGTCTATAGATAGAGAATAAAAATCTGGCCAAACAAGTGTAATCTTGGCAGATCATTAGATAGCTAGAGTGAATAAAAGGAGCTCATTAGTTTAATCTGAGCCCTTGGATGATATAATGTTATAATTAGATAGTTTCCTGCTTTAAAATAAAATGGATAACGGTTTGGTAGCCTAAATGCACCCAAATAAGAAGAAAAAATGGTAGGATGATTAGATGGGTAAGTAGAAGAAATGTTGCAGAAGTATGATGATTGATTAGACAAAAGCACATTTATCATCTTTCAACATGTATTTCAAATGTGAATGGGCAATTAAGCATGCATAAGGTTTACAAAGTCAATTATTTAACTACCCCCATTCATTTCACCCCTTTACTTTACTAATTTCCCATAAATAAATTCTAAGTACTTAAATCCTTTAAGTTAAATAGGCTCAGAGCATTTCTCTGAATTCTAGAGGGACCGGATCCTCGACTTAAGGACTTAAGGAGAACAAGTACTAGATTCCCCCTCATAAAAAATTAATCTTCCTTCATTCCCCCTCGTTTCCTAATAAAACCCCTTTTCCTAAGGTTACAAACTCTATTTGCCTAGGGAAAGTAATCACCCCCATGTAAAACCCCTTTTTCCCAAAAACCCACAAAAACACTTTAGCCTAAGTTATAATGCATATATGCGAAAAGCAAACAAATAACATAAAATAAATTAAGCTTAACGCAATTCATTTTCATTGTTTTCATATTGACTTCTAACTTTTATATATTAATTCCCATTAATTCCCTTTCCCGTATGTATATATTAAATCCCTTGAATTAATATCCCTAGACCTACTTTTAATTATAAAACTACGAATTTCACCCAAACCCCAACAAATTTCATTAATTGATCGATTCACGATTACGCTAAGTAATGTTAGACACCTAATCCTCAATGGGTTAGTGTGGAAGCCGAATGGACAAAAGGAGTCCAAGAGACCTTGGGATGTGAAACCCAACGGTCACATAATGTACTATAAATGTATATCTCCTGTTAATAAAAAATGCATTCTCATGTTTATCTTTCATATTGTTCTTGCTCCCATGTGTGTTTAACATGGTATCAGAGCGAGCGATTACTTGTCCTGCTCCAATTTGAGCCACTTGTTTTGTGGTCTTTATATATATGTCATTTCTGCGTTACCTAACCTCTGACTCTGCCTTATTCCCCTCAAACCTAAAATAACCTACCTCTGCCAGCACTGCACATTTGTCCATACTGTCATTTCCTATTTTAGCGCTGAGGCTTGACGGTGCCACTACAGAGATACGCCGCCATCGATGAAGGTCCATCTCCTGGCCTGAATGGTATGCATATGGTTCGAATTTGAATGTTGAATGCAGTTTTGAATCATTTGAATGCTGTTGAATGAATCTGCTGAGCCACGCAGAGATACCTGTATTGCTTTAACGTTTGAATGGTATATGCATTGAACCTGAATGGTATACGTTGAAGAGAAGGAAAACCCCTGCATCCACACTTTGACCTCATTGAAGGAGTTCTCACACATCTCAGACAATTAAAGATAAGGAGTGATGGTGTGCAAGGAGTAGCTGTCCCTCTGAGCACGACGATTCTGGAAGGATGCTTCTCTCCTTAGAATTGCTGTAACGAGTGGGAAGTTTGAATGCGTTTGGTAACGCTGTCTAATGGTATGCGCCTATCCAAGTTCTGGTATTGAACTGACTTTTGGTATATACATTGAATGGTATTTGAAACTGGCTTTGGTATATGCGTTAAAACGACTTTGGTATATGCCTGTGCATTTGAATGATATCTGCGGTTTTATTGAATGGTATACATTGCTTTTGTATATGGTATTGAACTGCATTTGAATGCGTTGAATGGTCCAGCGTATATATATTGAATGATATATATTAAATGGTTTTCATTTGAATGTGTATTAACGTTGTTGAATGATGAATATTAGTGCTGTTTTTGAATTAGTGTTCAGTTAATGGCGCAGCATTGAACGCTATTTATTGATTGAAGGTGGAGGAGTCGCAAGCGGGGGCTTGCGGGCTCTACGCCTATAAATTAGGCTTTGGCGTTTTGGGTTCCCGGGATTCTGTTATATGAGCGGTATTCCTTAGGTATAATATACGAACCAAAAAACATTTTAACAGGCTGTGGGATTCGAACTCCAGATCTGGAAGATATGAGGGTTCTGTGCTTTTTGCATGTCTGAAGGGTGCTTCAACTGTACATTTTCAAGATTTCAATGCTGAAGTTTTCTGTTGTCTCACTATACCAAATGTATATGTGAACCTTCAAAATGCTCGTGAGCGACTGGGTCGTCATTGTGATGGTCCTGTAACTCCTACACGGACTACTAGTTTATCACCTGATGTTCACTTCTATGCTAGTGATTGGGGAGATCTACATACTTTACTGTTTGTTGTTGGAGAGAAACAGATTGGTGCTATTTAAAATGCATAGGTGAATAAGAGTTATTGGAACTATTTGGTTATGATACATTGGAATGTATAAGATCTAATATGTGTTGCCAAAGTTCGACCTTTAAGGGCGCATTGATTAAGGACAAGTCCAAGCCTTTCATTGATTAAAATAATGTTAAATTGAAACATGGGCACATTGTTTCATTGAATTTTGGTCATATATGAATGATGTTTATTGGGTTGATGAGCATTTGAATGATTTGAGTCATTGGGTTTAAGAAGTTATGAATTTGCTGATGAGTAGATATCAGAATTGAGATAATTCCATATATGATGGCTTTCAATGAAAGTATGAAATCAATGGTGAATGATTTTGAACCACATGAAAGATAAGCTTCTGAATGCAAATGGTACAGTTGTGAAATTTCCAACTATTGAGGTTTTTGATTTGGGTAAAAAGCTTAGATGCATGTTTATATGCGTGTGATAAAGATTCTGGGTAATAGCAGGGTTGGCCCTGCATCAATTTTGGTAACTACTAGTCCGTTTTAAAGAACCTAGATTCTGGGAACTTGTTGCTGATGCTGATTTTAAAGTGAAGGAGTACTTGAAGGATCCAAGCAAGTTTGCAGTTGCTGCTGCCCCAATTGTGGCATTGTATTTAAAACCCATTATAGTTTCTATCTACATATATATATGCATTGATTCCCTGGTTTATTTGTTGCACATTTATACAAGATATTGCTGTGTACTGTAAGTGGATATTACTTTTCTGCATTAAGTAATAATTATGATCAGTTTTTAAGGTGTAAATCTGACATTGAAGAAAAATGGCCAGAATTAGTGAAGTATTAGAGTTCATGAAAATTCTTATACAATCTACTGTTGATGACACATTACAAATTAGCATAGGATCTCTCTCCGAAATTCAGACATGTCTACAAAATGCACAGGAAAAGATTGATTTTTTGCAGCTTGAAACTCAGCTACAACAAGAAGAATTACAGTTGTGGAGTCATCATTCTAAATTTGTTTCTGTTTAGAACATTGAGACAACCACCCATCAGCAGCAAGTCAATAATGTTACAGTTCATTCAAATAAAGTAGCAATTGTACATGCAGATGCAGAAACTCAGTCTGCACTTCCCAAGCCCATCATCAGACCTTGGGAACAACTTGTCCACAACAAGCACAAAACTAGTCTTGGATATGACAAGGACT
>APFE030979291.1:91120-131758 GCA_000404065.3 Pinus taeda
CCATGCATTTTTTGCACATTTTGTATTACATCTCTCTTCTTGGACTCATACATAACCCTTCGGATTAAGGGGGGGAATGTTGGACACCTAATCCTCAATGGGTTAGTGTGGAAGCCAAATGGCCAAAAGGAGTCCAAGAGACCTTGGGATGTGAAACCCGACGGTCAGATAATGTACTATAAATGTATATCTCCTGTTAATAAAAAATGCATTCTCATGTTTATCTTTCATATTGTTCTTGCTCCCATGTATGTTTAGCAAGTAAAACTCCCCAAATCACCCCCACCACCTAAGTTTGTCATTAACCCATGCTTAATCACCATACCACCACAATTAACCCATCGGGTCCCACCCTTTACCCTCCATGCTCATTCGCAATGCGATCACCGTCCGATCTGAAAGCCCACATCCAATGCTCATAAGCCATTTCAGGTGGGATCATCCACCGAACAATACCCACCCAAAAAAGTGGTTTTCTGCCCAGCCCCCGATGCTACGTGTCATTCAAGGAATGAAATCGGGCGACCGCTCTTGAATACCATCATGCCCACAAAAGAGATGTAAAATAAATCGATTACCACCCTCTCGCTAAATGAAAAAATCATCTACTATTCACCTTGCGCAAAAATTCAAAAAAATCAAACCTTTACCCATTTAAACACGAAAACCCCAGTTTTGATTGTTTTCAACTATTTGTGTAGTAAAACCCTATGTAAGCCTTCTGCGCCACCTGAAGCCTCTTCCAACCAATTCAAGCATGGTTTACCTCCTGAAATCACTTTGGACTCACTCCATAGACCTATAAAGCTCGATAAAGCCATTAATGACCCTCCTGTCAACCCAACGTTTTCCTAACAGTTTGTTTTATTTTATATGCGATCAAAATACCACAGCCTTGGATAAACAATATTAATACTAGTTATAAGCCGTGTTTACTTCGAGATTGTTATCAAATCTATTCAAACATAGATAGAAAATAAAACATACAGTTAAAAGACAAGTAGAGGAAACATGAAATTATATGATTTATTGTTGAAATAGGCAGTAAAAACCTAAAATATACAGTGAAGGTAAAACGAAACAACAAAGAATAGTCAAATTATATTAGGATTAAAGAGTATCAGATTGAAGACCAAGTCAAGTAAAGCAGCTAGTATGAAGACAAACAACAGGGAAGATAGTTACAAAGCATACAAATTCATGTCAAAGTGAAGATAGATGAAAAAACAGAGCAGTAAAAGTAAACATGGAGGCAGTAAGGGTTAAACAAAGATGAAAACACTTTCACCAGCAACAATGAAGTTTATCCAAAGTAAAAGTGAAAAAAGTTAAAAGAAATTTAAGGTTAAAAGATGAAATCAGAGCAGAAATGGTACATTGTTTAGAAATTTCCTATTTAAGTCATAGTTTTTAAGAAACTAGTTCGGCCAATAAAAGATGCATTTTGCAAAACGGGAGGAGGTTTGTGTTCCTAAAAGGCTAATCTACAAAAAGCTATCTCACTTTTTACCCGTATATTACCAAAAGTGAGATAAGTGCATGTCTTCACAATCTATTTTTCGAACTGTGTAAAGTCCTGTTTTTGACATCTTTTTTCAAAGAATATTGTGAACAGTTGGAGCTGAATGTTTGGAAACTGAGAGAGGTTTATCTCCAAAACATAATTATATACAATAACCTCTTTCACTTTTTACATATCTATCTCGGATTGATATATAAAAGGGTATCACTGGACCCTAATTTTGCAGAATTTCTGGGACAAAATACATAAAGGAAGGAGGCAACTAGTGACTTGGAAGCCTCATCATCAATTAAGAGTTGCTATCAAATTCAAATTTCTCTTCCTTTTCACCCTCAATCCATAAATATAGTGCCAAATAGATTCATTAGTTTTGAGTGTCCTTTATTTAATTTCTATTAATGTAAAACTGTTTGAGATATTTGTAAAACCAATCTTGATAATTTTTCAAGATATTTCAGTTTAGAATTTGTATAAATACTTCTTCATTTGAATTATTTTGGGGTGGATTCCAAGAAATTTCTATAGACGTTTTCTCTCAAATCAGATTTCTAATATATCTACAACTGGATTGGCTTGGTCAGATCCAGGAATAAAGATCAGTTATTTTACAAGATTCTTGTGTAAAGCGAAATAGAAATAAGTATTCTCTCATGTTCACTATTGTTTTTCCTTATGTTTTTTTTCCATAATATTATTTATTTCTCTAAAATCTAAATGTATAAAAAGGAATGATATTTAAAAAATTTCTTAAATGCACTCTGTCTTGACTGTTTTACAATTCTGAATGTTTTCTCCTAAACTATCTTAGCTAGGGAATTCTTAAATGCTCCTTAGCTTCCGTAGTTTCTCCTCTGGTATCTAGCAAAAGATTCTTAATTGCCCCTTGTTCATGATCATCCTCTATTCCTCATTCTGATCCTGGTCCAAGGATTCTTAAGTGCCCTTTCACCTTGGTTAGAATTACTTCACCCATTAGGCCTAAATATTTGCATGTTTCTTTGCTAGCCTGCCCTGTGAACATTCCATTTAATGATCTGATCCAGTTATGCTATCCATTTGTTGACTCCATAGCCCACTGGCTTGAAGACCTAGCTCTATCCATCTTATCCAAGAATTCCACCACCCAACCTTCAATTGAAAATCAAAACCCCATGAACACTAAGAACTAGCCTAAAATCCCATAAAAACAAAGCTAAATTATAAAGAGAGAGCCCTCTCTGGACTTAGGTTGGCTAGAGCCTAAGCCTAAAATATTGGTTTGTGGTTACCTCAATGACTTCTTTCTTTAACCTTGGGAAATTACTGAGTGATAACATAGTGGTGACTACACTAGGGAGAACTAACATTTTCTTCAGAAATATTTTATAGGTTTAGATCTGATCTATGACAGTGGATAGTGATCAGACACATAAAGGTTAAAATCATCCACCTGGTGACTCCAAATCAATTCTACAATCAAGACTCCGCTGGAGGAATGAACCTAAAAGAACTATGTGAAAAGATCAAGCTTTTAACTTGGATTGTTATCTAAGACACTATGTTCTTTCTCATTGATAATTTTTTTCAAAGTATATTGTATTTCAGAGAAGATTTTAGAACAATTTTTTCCCTTTGAAAAGTGTAGATATAAAGTCTCCTTACACATTTGTACAACAATCGTCTAACTCTTATGAAGATAATTTTCCAATTGAGGAGCATCAAACAATCAAGACTAATCATACAATCCCTGTACATATTCCAGTACCTCATAAAGTTCCAGATAGATATAAGCCACTCATATTACCTCATACACTCCATACTTTCCCTAACAATTATTACAAGTATCTCCCTAGGTTTGATGGAGAGAATGGTATCATTACCTATTACAAGCATCTCAACTTTCCAACAGTTTGTCAAAATTTTCCTTGATAGATGGATAATCAAAGTTAATTTTCTTGTGATCATAGAATAATATAATCAGTTAAAAAGACAACCATATGAAACAATACAACAATTTTCAGACAGATTTAATCAAGTCTATTATTCAATGCCATCTAATATAAGACCTCCTCTTGATTAAGCTCTCTTGCTTTATCCAAAAGCATTTGATCTAGAGATAGAATTTCAGCTAAGAGAATGCAGAACATTGCAGTAGATGTAGAAGTTAATCTACAAATTAGAAGATAAAAGTTGAAAGTAGAAGCAGAGGAAAACAACACTCCAGAGGAAAAACTCAACATTTTGATGAAGAAAATAGAGGAAAGGATGCAGAAGACCACCATGAAAGATTATTTTTTTACTCAAACTCACCATGACACATTTATTTCACAAAGGAAAAAGGTTGATATTCATGAACAAATTCCTACTAACTCCAACTACCATAGATTAGAAGATAGAATCATAGAGCAATATTTGGAGGAGAGATATCCTGATCTAATGTGTATGTTTGATGACATTACTTCTTTTGATGATTTGCCCAAATATGATCAGTATGATGATAATCATGTTCTTCAAATCCAAACTAACTTTACAGAGCAATCAGAAGCTAGTTTGGGAATAAGGAAATTCAGTTTCAGCAGCTTGAAAACAATGATAATTTTATCCATATCAGCTATGAAAGTGAAGAAAAAAGTGAAAAAAAATTGGAAATAAGTGAAGCTTCTTTGCCTCTTTGTTTTGAATCATTTTAGTTTTTAAAGGAAATGTGGTATAACATCTATAAATAAAAGGATGAACAACTTGTAGAAACCTATGAAGTTCCATTCAAACCTATATGCAATAAGTTGCAGCAATCCTTCCAAGTTGTTTATAATCTAGTAGCTAATAGGTTGGATGATGAGTGCAATCATAATTTTTCTCCATTAACAAACTATGAGAGTCAAAATCAAGATGATAAAAGTTTCACCAGACAGACATTACAATTAGTAGATGTATCATCACAAAGCTCATCTGAAAGTCTACAGGGTGTTAAAGATAAAAGTGATATTTCAATTTCATGGCATGGAAGCCATCCAAAACAAGTGTGCAGTTGCTTAAATCGATTGAACAATAGTGTATATATTTTGGAAGATTCTTTTGTATAGTTTTTAGAGCCTACAAAAGAAAGCAAGTATTTCCTTATCTTCTCATTGGTTGACAAGGTTATATTTGGCTTTAGAACCTCAGTTTTAATCACAAATAAGCCCAAGCAGCAAAATCCATCAATGTATATAATGCTTGAGTGGTTGCATTGGTTGTTTCATTTTACCTAACCAACAGTCAGAAAGTTGATTAGAGTAAGTAGGTAGGATTTCAGTTTGAATAAATTCAATTTTCAACATCAATTTAATGTTAGGTCAGATTTCAGTTTGCAGAAAATGGTGTATTTTCAATTCAAAAGTTTTAGTCACAAAGATTATACAACAAAGCATATACATGTGTGGGACTGGCCCAATGGATCATGCTACTAGCTGATGGTGTTCTTGACATTTCACCAGGAAATTCCATCCCCAAGTGGAGCCACTGTTAGGTTCCTATACCAATAGAAGTCATAATTTTGAATGACTGAGATTAAACCTTGTAATATGTACATACCTTTGCTTTCTGCAAATGTTTTCCATATTGAAAAATTAAAAAATTTAAAGAGGGTATATCCTAAAAGAATAATAAATGGACAAAAAAAATAAAAAAGGTCGAAAAAGATGAAAAATATGAACCCCAAGAAAATGAAAAAAGACCATGAAAGTGAGCAAGCCAAAATGCCACTCCTATTTATTTTTTATGCATAATAAAAAATTGTGTGTAGCTTGTGATCCTTGCCACAATCCATGATAGTCAAAATGTTTAAACTTGGATATTTCATGTTTTCAATTTCATGTCTATAGATAGAGAATAAAAATCTGGCCAAACAGTGTAATCTTGGCAGATCATTAGATAGGTAGAGTGAATAAAATGAGCTCATCGGTTTAATCTGAGCCCTTGGATGATATAAGGTTAGAATTAGATAGTTTCCTGCTTTAAAAGAAAATGGATAAGGGTTTGCTAGCCTAAATGCACCCAAATAAGAAGAAAAATGGTAGGATGATTCGATGGGTAAGTAGAAGAAAGGTTGTAGAAGTATGATGATTGATTAGACAAAAGCACATTTATCATCTTTCAACATGTATTTCAAATGTGAATGGGCAATTAGGCATGCATAAGGTTTACAAAGTCAATTAATTAACTACCCCCATTCATTTCACCCCTTTACTTTACTAATTTCCCATAAATAAATTATAAGTACTTAAATCCTTTAAGTCAAATAGGCTCAAAGCATTTCTCTGACTTTTGGAGGGACCAAACCCTCAGCTTAATGACTTAAGGATAACAAGTACTAGATTCCTCCTCATAAAAAATTCATCTCCCTTCATTCCCCCTCATTTCCCTAATAAAACCCCTTTTCCTAAAGTTACAAACATTATTTGCCTAGGGAAAGTAATCACCCCCATGTAAAACCCATTTTTCCCAAAAACCCACAAAAACACTTTAGCCTAAGTTATAATGCATATATGCAAAAAACAAACAAATCACAGAAAATACATTATGCTTAGCACAATTCATTTCCATCGTTTTCATATTTACTTCTAACTTTTATATATTAATTCTCATTAATACCCTTTCCCGTATGTATATATTAAATCCCTTACATTAATATCCCTAGACCTAGTTTTAAATATAAAACTACGAATTTCACCCAAACCCCGACAAAGTTCATTAACGGATCGATTCGCGATTATGTTAAGTAAAACTCCTCAAATCACCCCCACTGCCTAAGTTTGTCATTAACCCATGCTTAATCACCATACCGCTGCAATTAACCCATCCCCCTCCCCCCCCCCTTTTACCCTCCGCGCGATCACCATCCGATCTGAAGGCCCACATCCAACGCTCATAAGCCATTTCGGGTGGGATCATCCGCCGAACGATACCCACCCGAAAAAGTGGTTTTCTTCCCCGACCCTGATGCTACATGTCATTCAAGGAATGGAATCAGGCGATCCCTACCAAATACCATCAAGCCCACAAAAGAGGTGAAAAATAAACCACTTACTTCCCTCTCGTGAAATGACAAAACCATCTATTGTTCAGCTTGCGCCAAAATAAAAAAATATCAAACCTTTACCCATTTAAACATGAAAACCCAAGTTTTGCTCGTTTTCGCCTATTTGTGCAGTAAAACCCTATGTAACCCTTCTACACCACCTAAAGCCTCTGATAACCAATTCAAGCATGGTTTACCTCCCAAAAGCACTTTGGACTCACTCCATAGACCTATAAAGCTTGATAAAGCCATTAATGACCCCCCTGTCAAGCCAACGTTTTCCTAACAGTTTGTTTTATTTTACATGCGATCAAAAGACTATAGCCTTGGATAAACAGTATTAATACTAATCATAAGACCTGTTTAGTCCGAGATTGTTATAAAATCTATTCAAACATAGATATAAAATAAAACATACAGTTAAAAGGCAAGCAGAGGAAACATGAATTAAATGATTTACTATTGAAATAGACAGTAAAAACCTGAAATATATAGTGAAGCTAAAAGGAAACAGTAAAGAATAGTCAAAGTGTATCAGGGTTAAAGAGTATTAGATTGAAGACCAAGTCAAGTAAAGCAGCTATCATGAAGGCAAACAACAAGGAAGACAGTTACAAAGCATATAGATTCATATCAAAGTGAAGATAGATGAAAAAACAGAGCAGTAAAAGTAAACATGGAGGCAGTAAGGGTTAAACAGAGATGAAAACACTTTAACCAGCAACAATGAAGTTTATCCAAAGTAAATTGAAAAACAATTAAAAGAAATTTAAGGTTAAAAGATGAAATCAGAGCAGAAATGGTACATTCTTCAGAAATTTCCTATTTAAGTCATAGTTTTTCATAAACTAGTTCAGCCAATCCAAGATGAATTTTGCAAAAATGAAGGAGTTTTGTGTTCCTAAAAGTCTAATATACAAAAACCTATCTCAAATTTTATACAGGTATTACCAAAAGTGATATAAGTGCATGTCTTCACAACCTATTTTTTGGATTGTGTAAAGTCCTATTTTTGACATCTTTTTGCAGAGAATATTGTGAACAGCTGGAGCTGAATTTTGAGAAACTAAGAGAGGTTTATCTCCATAACATACTTATATACAATAAACTCTTTCACTTTTTACATATATATCTTAGATTGAGATATACAAGGGTATCACTGGACTCTAATTTTGCAGAATTTTTGGGGAAGAATGCACAAAGGAAGGAGGCAGTTAGTGACTTGGAAGCCTCATCGTCAAGTATGAGTTGCTATCAAATTCAAATTTATCTTATTTTTCACCCTCAATCCATAAATATAGTGCCAAATAGATTCATTAGTTTTGAGTGTCCTTTATTTAAGTTCTATTAATGTAAAACAGTTTGAGATATTTGTAAAACCAAACTTGATATTTTTTTCAAGATATTTCAGTTTAGAATTTGTATAAATACTTCTTCATTTGAAATATTTTGGGGTGGAATATAAGACATTTCTATAGACTATTTCTCTCAAATCAGAGTTCTATTGTATCAATGATTGGATTGGCTTGCTAGATCAAGGAATAAGGATAAGATATTTTACGCGATTCCTGTGTAAAGAGAAATATAAATAAGTATTCTCTCATGTTCACTGTTGTTTTTCTTTATGCTTTTTTCCAAAATCTTATTTGTTTCTCTAAAATCTAAATGTATAACAAGGAATGATATTTCAGAAATTGCTTAAATGCACTCTGTATTGATTGTTTTACATTCTGAATGTTTTCTCCTAAACTATCTTAGCTAGGGAATTCTTAACTACTCCTTAGCTTCCGTAGTTTCTCCTCTCATCTATAGCAAAGGATTCTTAATTTCCCTTTATTCATGATCATCCTCTATTCCTCATTGTGATCCTGGTCCAAGGATTCTTAAGTGCCCTTTCACCCTAGTTAGAATTACTTCACCCATTAGGCCTAAATATTTTCATGTTTCTTTGCTAGCCTGCCTTGTGAACATTCCCTTTAATGATCTGATCTAGTTATGCTATCCATTTGTTGACTCCATAGGCTAATGGCTTGAAGACCTAGCTATATCCATCTACTCCAAGAATTCCACCACCCAACCTTCAATTCAAAATCAAAACCCCATGAACACTAAGAACTAGCCTAAAATCCCATAAAAGCAAAGCTAAATTATAAAGAGAGAGCCCTCTCTGGACTTAGGTTGGCTAGAGCCTAAGCCTAAAATATTTGTTTGTGGTTACCTCAGTGACTTCTTTCTTTAACGTTGGGAAATTACAGAGTGATAAGAAAGAGAAATAAACCCTAATAGAGTAGATTTCAGATTTTTTTAATATAGTTTTATTAGATATATTGTGAAGAATTTTCCAGTGGAATATCCATGACAATTTACAGATAATATTGATATCGGAGTAGGTTTCATTGAGTCTATTGTGGATATTTGTAGGGGATGTAAACTAGTGAAGCCAAAAGTCAGAAAAACCTATTCGTGGCCAAGGAATATATGAATAACCCTCATGATCCCATAAAGGGGAGGTTTTCGTAACTAGAATCACAAGTTGTAGATATAAGTTGTAATGTGTTCAATCTCCTCATGTCCTCCCTAAGAAAAAACCTCAGGATATTCAGAGAATATGTGCTTCTAATGTAGAGAAAAGATTAGTAGGGAGATTGGGAGATCAAGAAGAAATAGATAACTAACGTAATAAAGGACCTGAAAGAGATCAACCTAGTTCGAGTGTCTTGAACCATTCACAACTTCTGTTCAAAATGGAAGTGGATATAAGTATCAAGTCGTACCAATATGAGATTGACACTCTAAAACTAAATCATTTTGGTAGCAATTAAAAGTGCATTTCAATGTTCATCAGATTGAAGTAGAACACAATATTTCATTTGTACAACTGAAATTATAGGGCCAAGCCCTAACCTAGTGGGAAAGCCACATAGAGAACTTGAGGTTGGAAGGAGATCCTCTAGTGACTAAGTCAAAGGACTTCAAAACACAATTTTGAAGTCGAGGGACTTCAAAGTCACATTTTTGAAGTGAGAGGACTTCAAAAGTCATAGTTTTCCCCTATTAGGTATGTAGAGGAAAAATGGATCCATTGGCTCTACTTTAGGCAGATGCAGGGGTAGAGTGTTCAGGATTACACCATGGAATTTATAAAGATGGCCATAATACTTGATATTCCCAAAATAACCCAAATGTGTACTCCTCAAGTATTCTGGGGGTCTACACAACCATCTATGGAAGAAAGTGATGTTGTTCAAGTCCATATTAGTGGATGAAGATTGCGTACAACTATAGTACTTGGAGAACATAGGCCTAAAGAAAGGGAAATAAAGTGGATGAAAGTATAAGGAGAAACAAGATGTGTCTAAGGAGGAGAAGAGGAAGTGGTAAAGGGGAAATCTAAAAGGACAACAACCATAACACAACAATGCAAAGATCCCAACAATCATTGCAATCACTGCAATATTGGTGACCATTCAGAGGTGAAGCGTTGGAAGTTACATTTGGATCTTAACCCAAAGAAAAGAAAAGACAATAAGAAGAAGAATCTCATCACCGCTAATTGAAGAAACTAGGTTGGAAGCAACTCAAATGTGGATGAGAAGATTGTTTGTACGTCAAATCAAAAGGAGGTGAAATTGAGTATCCTTTAACAACATGAAGATAAATAAATGACCAAACTCTTCCACATAAAGGTACATGTCAAGTAGACAAAGATTGATGCTCTGTTTGGGCCAGGATCATAGACGAGTCTCATTACAAAAAATATAGTTAACAAATTTTGATTGGAAGTTCGTGATCATCCAAGCCCATATCCATTGGGATGGGTAAATAAGGATGTAGAGTTGAGGGTAACAAAATAGTGTAAAACTAGATTTTATACTAGCGTTGATTTTATTGATGAAGTAGAACTATATGTAGCTTTTAGAAGTCCATACATGTATATGTGTGATGCAATATTAATGTCAAGAGCCAACCAATACTAACTCATCAAGGATGGAAAATCATTCACCATCAATGTGCATAAATGCAAAACTTTCACCAGTAAGTGCCAACTATGCCAAGAAATTGACTAGTTATAACAAGAAGTATGTTTTATTGATTTTAAGAGAGAGTCAGTAAGAGCAAAAGAATCCCTGGAGGGGTGTAATAAGAAACAAAAAAAAAAAAATTGGAATAATTTCTACAGACATACATGGATGTGTTTTGGGAGCTTAAAGGGTTACCACCCAAGAGGGAAGTGCAGTACGAGATATAGCTATTTCCAAAATCGCCATTGCCAATCTTTGGGCTATACAAGCAATTTTTCATATAAGCAAGTGAGGTGAAGAAACAGTTGTAACAACTATTGGAATAGGGTTTCATTCGACTAAGTACATCACAATGTGGGTCACCAATCATCATTGTACCAAAGAAGGATGAGACTTGGAGAATGTGTATAGATTATAGGGCACTAAACAAAATAATTCTCAAGAATATGTACCCCCTACCCAAGATAGATGGTCTACTAGATCATTTTAGCAAGCAAAATACTTCACCAAATTGGACTTAAAGTCTCAATATCACCCGGTTCGAGTTAGAGAAGAAGATACCTTGAAGACCACCTTCAAAACCAGACAAGGCTTTTATGAGTGGTGAGTCATGCCATTTGGCCTATGTTATGCACCAACTACATATATGAGGTTAATGAATGATACACTACACACTTTTATAGATTCATTTGTTATTGTTTATTTGTATGATATATAAGTATGCAATGGTACTTCGGAGGAACACATCTCACATTTGATGTAGGAGTTGGAGATATTTAAAAAGCACAAACTATTAGAAAATATCAAGAAGTGTGAGTTTTCATAATAGTCATTAGTGTATCTAGGGTATGTGATATGTGGATGAGAGCTAAAGGTATATCTTTCCAATATTGAGGCAATCCTGAAATCGTTGGTGCCTACTAATGTTTCTGAGGTTAGGATTTTTTCAAGTTGTTGCGGTGCATGAGGAAATTCATAGCCTGATTTTCAATAGTAGTAGAACCACTCCATGCCATAATGGAAAGTGGAAAGAGTTTCTAGTGGGGAAAGGTTCAAAAATGGGCCTTTGAGGAGTTAAAGAAGAAAAATAGTCAAGAACCGGTTTTGGCATTATCAAAATTGCAGCAACCCTTCAATGTGGAGACAAATGCAAGTGGATATGTTATGCCAGTGGTATTGATGTTGGGAGGAATGTTTGTATGCTACCATTATAAAGTATTTCATGGGGCGATTCTTAACTACCATACACATGACAAGGAGCTCTATGCCTTGGTGCAAGCTGTGAGGAAGTTGAAGCACTATCTAATGGGAAAGGATATAGTAATCCACACATAACACCAACCAATACAGTAACTCTAGACCCAAAATAAGCTACAAAGGACCAAGAATTACAAGTGGATGTGGTCTCAACAATAGTTTCATTTAGTGATAAAGTATAAGAAGGACTACACAAACAATTTGGCCAACATAATTTCAAGGCCACCCACATCAAAGATCACAAATTTGGGAATTTTGATGCACATGGATCCATTCTCCCATGATGACAACACTATTGACTACCATCTCCAAGATGGGTTGATGTACATGTTTGATAAGATATGTGTTGCTAGAGGTGAGTGATTATAGTTGATTATAGAGGTTCACACCTCTAAGGTTGCAAAGAACTTTGGGGCAGGGAAGATAGTGGTTAACATGCAGAGGTATGTGTATTGACCCAATATGTAAGAACAAGTAGCCAGGTTCATAAGAGGATACATAATTGTTTTACCTACAAGCCTAATAATAGGAGACAAGGTCTATTTCATTCCTTACTTGTACCCACTTGTCCCTAATAAAGTATTTCCATGGACTTTCTGTGAGGTTTACCAACAACCAAGGAGGGTAATGACTACCTTCTTGTGGTAGTTTACAACTTCAACAAGATGTGTGTTATGATACCTTGTAAGAAGACCATCAATGGGAAAGAAGAAATTAACTTGTTGTTTGGAAATGTATGTGTGCAATTTGGGATACCAAGGAGCATCGTTTCTGATAGGGACACAATATTTGTCATTGCATTCTAAATACATTATGGGAGAAGATGGACACAAATTTAAAGAGGTCTACAACATTCCATCCTCAAACAGAGGGGTGAACAAAATTTGGTATATATACAACACCCCATCCTCAAACAGAGGGGTGAATAGAATTAGAAGCATCCAAATATGTGGGATGAAAATTTGGTATATATACAACACTCTTATAACATAGTAGTGCAAACTTCTACTACTATGTCCCCATTTGAAACTAGTTTTGGATATTTGCCACTTTTACCTTTGGATATTGCATATGAGCAATAAGAAGGAGTAAGGGAGGATATTTTAGGGGATGCTTTGAGGGTTGAGAAATTTTTTGAGAAGATCAAGAAGATCAATATATAGGTACAAGGGACATTATAGAAATCACAAGAAAAATATAAGGCTAGGCATGATCAACATGAAACTAAGAATTCATTCAAGGTGGGAGACAAAGTATGTTACAGTTGAACAAGGAGAGGCTACATGGTCCCAGTGAGAATATCAAGGCTCTAAGATATGGTCCCTTTGAGATACTAGAAATATAGGATATAACACATAAAGAATCAATCTACCGTCATACATGTGTATTTACTCAGTTGTGAATGTAGAGAATATGAAACTCTATGAACCTTCCATGTTAGATCGGGAAGTGGAACAAGTCTTACCTTATATAGAGGATTTGGCACTAGATTCTTAGGAAAATTTGACAAAAGATATAGTTTTTTAGAAGAGGTCCAAAAATATGAGATATGGGTAGCATGACCTTTGGCAGATTGGGTTGAAAGGACAACTTCGAGGCAATGCTAAATGGTACACCCAAGAGAAGATGGAAGAAAAATGTCCTCACCTCATTTAGTAGAAGATTTTGGGGAGAAGAATCCCCCAAAAATGAGGAGGTATGATCTGGATTGGAACATTATATTACTTTTCATCTATCTCGATGCTTTCATAGTGGAAAAAAGTGGAGGGATCAATTCATAGGAGCATTTTTACCAGTGGGACCTAATTTAGAAAATTAGGGTGTAAAAACTTCCAAGAGAATTTTGAGGCATAAAACAATGTTTTTTGGGGGCAAAACTTTTCTCCATTATGACACACTCTTTTTCTTATTCTACACAAAGGTACCTTTCCAATCGTGCAATAATTTCCTCAATCGAAGTCTATATGCAAAAGTTATGCCACTCAGAAGTTTACCATCCTGTTTTAGCCACCATAATTTGAAAGGATACCACATAAGCCCCCATTATTCAAGGAATAAGAGATAGCCACATGATTTTGATGAAAAATACTCCAGAAGAGTCCATACTGTAACTCATGTTAAGAGTTGAGGTAGTCAAACCTAACCACTAGTAGGCTATCTGGTTGTGTTATAACCAAGTCAATGGGAGGAAAAGGGGTTCCATTCTTTTTAAGTGCAATTGTTCCATAGATGAGCATAGTGATGAATGCCAGTATTGCAGCAAGGATGTTGCAACTCTTGGGCTACCAACTTTACTTATCAACCCGGGGTTCGTATGAACTTGGAGGTGACAATGTTGTATGCACAAGTAAAAGTGATGGTTCTACCTGTTGTCACTATTTAGCCAACGAGAGACCACTGGGGTTCCAAGCCAGACTTCTATGGAGTCAGAAGAAGCTTGATTCTTTGATGGAAGAAAGGTAAATATACTCTAAGAGAGTTACTCCACTGCAGTAATGGAGAAGGCTAACATGTAATGCTAAACCACACCATACCCTAATTAACCATTTAAGAAGCTATGCTAAGTAGAAATGCTAAATCAACATAAAACAAATGCTACTAATCTAAGTTGCAGAAGTAAGAAGCATCAAACAATACTAATGTGCAAGTAAAGAATCTAAACTAAATCATTTTTCACTTTTTTTTTTGTCTTTTTATGCAAAGTCATGTATGTAAACTAATTGTTCTTGTGGATGTGACAGGTGGATTAAGGGTGTTTGAGGATGGCTAGAAGGTTTATGAAGTGGTTGGATGGTGTGGAGGGTCCCTAGGAGGCTTTTTGTGACTTCCTAGAGGTTTTCCATCAATTCAGCCTCAAAACAGGTTGTTTCAGGAAAACCTACAGGATGTACTAGAAACCTACATGATGATCTTGTAGGAATTACAAGGAACCTACAGGATATAGCCAAGAGCTAAATGTGAGGTGTTGGAGGTGATGGGAGGCTTAGGAAAGGTGTGTGATGGGTGGAATGGAGTGTTAGAAGGTCTAGGATCATTCAGGAGTCAATATTCAATGAAAAATGATGAAAAACTAGTGAGGGTGGTGATGAAAACAAGGGATGGCTAAGGTAGATGAAGTGGAAAGTGGATGTTGGCTATGAAGTTTTAGTCTCCTCTTGAAGCACCTGCTCTGCATAAAACATGTGTCTTCCAAAAAACTATGCAGCAATTTACATTTTCATAAACTAGAGAAGCATAATTAATGAGTCAACTGCCTATACTATGCATGGAGAAAGTTACTAAAAGGAATGAAAGCATGAGTGATATCTACTGCAGAAATGGAGTTGAAAAAGATGACAGTGAAATCTACCTTGCAACATTAACCAAATACTAAATTAAAGACAACAAACTCCAAAGCTCATAAAATAACTAGAACTCTATGTTTTTTGGGTTGCTTAAGGGTCCATTCCTCAATTTATGGTCCCAGAGGGAGGAAGTGAGGCTGAGACACCTGCTAACAACATTGTGGTGATCCTTTTTCTCCTTGCTAACCTACTACTTGAAATAAGGCACAAATGAAAGCAAACTATCACACAACCAATATAATCTACATTACTTGTAATGGAAATGCATCTAATGAGAAAATTACCAATGAAGCTATGAATCTACACTCAACACACATGTACAATAAAGAGGAGCCTTGGCTTCTAGGGTTGGGTCCTAACCTAAGAGCTTCAGCCCTCTGAGCTAACTCAGTGCTAGCTCAAAACAAAACTCATTCTTTTTACCAAAACAACAAATTACATGAAAAGAAGTTTTTGAAGCTCGAAAATAGAGTACAACTTTATAATAAAAAATCCCCATCCTACTGAGGTCCTAGGCCTCTCTACTTATACATCTGAAGTCCCTAATGACTTCCTTAAAATTAGGGAGGCTCGGCTCCCAAACTCGAGATAAACTGGTGCTTTGTCTCTCACTTGCTCAACTGTGTTCTAGTCCTCATGATTTGGTTGTTTGCACTCCAAGCTGATGTGATGAATGGAGGAATATTCGAACGGAGTAGTAAATGAGGAGGATTTACCTCCTATAATCCCTCTCCCTTGTCCCATTCGAGTTTTGACCTTGGTCTTTGCCAAAATTCCTTGATTTTCTCCTTTAGTCCCACATTCAATGCATATTATACCACAAAGAATAATACCCAACTCTAACTCACCTCATAAACAAAATATAATCAAAAACATGTAATAAGTTATGAGAAACGTTGGTTTGACTAAGCTAGGAGGTGAATTAAGGCCCATATAATTACTCAATGATGAGGTCCATCATCACCCCCCTACTGAAAGTGTTTCTCATCCTCTGAGCAACTTAATCAATATCCATATCCTTCATGGCTCTAGTGGCCTCTTTGACATCCCATGCCTCTGTTGTGGTCTCCTCTTCTTATTCATAGAAGTCTGCTTTCTTTTATACCTCTTCCCACTGCCTCTTTTCTTGTTCTTCTTTTCTCCCTTCTAGCATCCCTAAGAGTAGTGGTGGATTGAGTTTTAGGTCTATTCAATTGAACTTCAACTTTTTATGGATTGCTTATACATAGGTGTCTTGTTGAGTGCCTCTCTCAACCTTTGAGGAGAGTGATATTCTCTTATCTTTAAGTTGTATGGTAGGGTGTTCCATCTCTTCAAGCAACCTGAACATGTCCTCAAAATGTGAAATTTCTTGCTCTTGGGCAGCAAGATATCTAGGTGCCAGCTAAGGATCATTTGCAATCAAATTATGGGTACTGATGAGGGCCATGGAATTTGATTGTTCAACTTTGATAATAAGAGGTTCAATTTTCTCTCTTACCAATATCCTTTTCATCTCTACAGCTCTTGACTCCTCATGGTTCATCCATGATCCCAAAGCCATTAATTGTAGATCTTCTAGCTTGGCATTAGTGTCCCATGCATTCATTTCTACGAGGGTAATGTTGTGCAAATAAAACTCAACCCCTATCCTCTAGTGTACTTTGATCACAAAGATCAATAAACTTCTTGTAGTACTGAAATGGCATGGTTCCTCTCTGTGCTAAGGTCTTAATATGAAACTGCAGCCATTTTTCTTTGAGGTAGAGAGCATAGGATTTAGCTGGCATCCTACACTGGTTTGCTTCCAAAGAGAGATTGGCCGTACATGCCAATTGATTCTCTCTTTCTTGTAGTTGTCCCCTCAACCATGCATTTTCTGTATCTAGTTGATTTCTCATTATAGCTTCTTTGTCCCTCAAGCCACTTAGCTCTTTGCCCATCTCCTTGAGTTTCTCTTCAATGCACCCAATGTCTTCGACCCCCTTTTGATTTGGCGATTTGCATCCATCGGTGAGTTATGGCCCTCTCCTTCTCAAGCCGGAAGAAAAGTGGGATGGAAAACTTTTGAGGTATGACCCTGCCTCCTTTAATAAACTGGTAATAGGAGTCCAGGTTAGGTTGGGGGTTGGGTTCTTTTGTCTCTGGGTCCTCTTATTTAGTTTCTTATTGCTCCCCTACCTTTATTTCCAATTTTTGTGCCTCCTGTAGATTCAGTAGAGTATCCTGTAGGACTGTTTTTACTTCCAGTAGATTTTGTTGTGTATCCTGTAGGATTTCCTTTACCTTAGATGAAGTGGATCTCGTAGTAGGCCTCCTCACATAGGTGATAGGAGACTTAGGGGAAGGAATTTTGTCTTTTTTTGTATGGGAGTCTTCAATCACAATTGGAATTTTGGTTGACGTTTGGGGCTTCCCCTGTCTTATTCTTGTGCTCTTTCTTGTCTTGAAATATAATAGGGTTTACCTCTGCCTTTTTCTATTTTTCTTGATTGGGGTGCTAAGAGCAGTAAGGGCAGCTACTGCCTCTCTCTTAGTGGCTTCTAGAGACACCCTAGGTGACTCCTCCTTGTTTTCTATCCCCTCTTTTCCATTGCCTTCTTCCTCTATTCCCTTCTTGTCTTCTTCTTCTTATAGGTCTTCATCATCTCTATCAGTTTCCTCCTTAATTTCCTCCTTTGTTTCTTCATCATCCTCCTTCTCTTCTCCCTCTTCTTCTTCATCTTCATCATGTTCCTCTGTGTCAGCTCCTTCTTCATCGATCTTATCCTTTTCTTCTTCTCTATCTTCCTCTTCATTGACAGTAGGACTAACATCATAAGTGAGAGCTTTGATGTCATCCTTGCTGGCATGTCTCTGAAAACTGTCCATGTTATAGGAGTTTTGAGGTTTTGGAGGGAATCTTATATGAGGATCCTAATCAACCCATGGTGAGATAACTGTTGGGAATTCCCTCCTTCACTTTGACGCTTGAGTTTACGAGTGATTGAAGTAGGAAGTATGGTATGTTGAGCCTTTGGTGAGGGGGTGTTTTTGCTCTGAATATTAATTCTTCAAGGATCCTGAAATGATAGCCATAGACAACACTATACCTACCCTCACATGAGATGTATTTTATCAGTTGGTAACCTACCTCATTCCATGGATATGGTAGAATTTCCCTCCTTACTCCATTTTTGTCCTAAGTGGGTTCCTCACCTTCTAAAAAGAATTTTCTTTTAGCAACCTAGCTATCTCCTTTGTCTTCTTTCCTCCATGGTATTCCTAGGGGGAGTGTGGTGACTCTGCTGATGAGATTAGGGGTGAGATCTATAGTGAGGCCCCTTATTACAACAAAGGCATGGATTTTGGTGAGTGGTGAGGGAGAGAGAAAAATCTTGAGCCACCTTATCATCATACGCTCTGAATTTTTTGAAAAACCCCATCCAATTATGTCTTGTGAAGATTTCAAGCACTTGGGGGTGTTGTTGGATTCTCACAATGTTGGTGGGTTCTCTCTTATTAAACCCTCCTTTCATCTTGTTGGTGAAGCTTGAGGAGAAAATGAGAGGGTTGAAACAATTTTTCAAATGCAGAACCAAAACAGAGATGACTGTATATGTAATTCCCTTCACACAGTTGATAAATCCACTCAAACTTAGAGGATTCTTGGTTCATTTACTTGCAAAGAGGGATGTAATTACAGATCCTACCTCTTTAGATTTTTTTCAGTGGCCAACTCCCGTGATATCCCTTCTAAACTCTTCTCTGCCAATCCTGTAGACAGTCTCTATGTATCCTATGGGAATTCCTGTGCATGCTCCTGTAAAAATTCTTGTGCAATCCTGTAGGAATTCTTGTGCAGTGAAATGATGGAGTTTTACTTCTGCTGGGTTTCCTAGGTATGAAAGAAACTTGAGTGAGGGAGTTTCGAGGAAGTGAAATGCATGAATGCATGGGAACAATGTTTTATTTCCTCTTATGGTGATTCGGGGTGAGGTGGTGTGCTGGCAACAAAGGTACGTTTCGATTTTTGGATCGTTGGTCCCCACTACCACCTCATCATTTCCCACTCCTCATAATTAGCTCCCACCTTATGGATCCATATTTTTAACCGCTTTTTGTCCTACTCCTTCTCTGTCTTTGAGTTGACTGCAGCCATGTATGAGAGGACACCCAATTGTGCATGTGTTGACTGAACGAAGGTGGCCAAGTTAACTGACCACCTTTTCACTTATAAACCAACTATCTTGTAACCCTTACATTTTTTTATTACTACCTCTATATGTAGGAGGGCCTGCATTCCAAATTCATCCAAACCATTCAATTGGAACAATCTCTCTTTCTGTGAACTACTGAGATCCAGATCTAGTTGGGCTGCCATCCTTAATGTGTTATATTCAAATTCAATGGACATCAAGGCCTTTTTTGCATAGACCGGCTCATAGGGTGTGAATCCAGTGGTGGTCTTCCATGTGGTATTATAGGCCCAGGTGGCGTCAATTAGCCTTTCTGCCCAATCCTTCCTGCTGCTGCTTACCACTTTGGTCAAGATGCCCTCCATTGCTCTATTGGTCACCTCCACCTTCCCATTAGCTTGTGGATGATAGGGAGTGGACGTTATGCTTGACCTTGTGATGGATGAGAAAGTCTTCAATGATGTTGGAGATAAACTGGTTGCCTTGGTCTGTGACCAGCTCTCTAGGGCACCCAATTTTGTAGAATATATTCTCCCTTAGGACCTCAACCACCTTCTCTTCTGTTGCTGCCTTAATTGCCTTGGTTTCAGCCCACTTAGTCAAATAATAAGTGAACACAATAATGTACTATTTTTGCTTTGAAGGAGGGCCAATATGCCCAATGAAGTCCATGCCCCTCTTGTCAAATGGCTCGAAAGTCACTTGAGGCTGTAGAGGCATTTCATCTCTTGGAGTAGGCCTTCCCATCCTATGGCACTGATCACACTAACTAGTGTATTTTTTCACATCTTGATGAAGAGTGGGCCAATAATAGCCTGCTTGTAACACTTTGAATGTTGTCCTCTTTTCTGAAAAGTTACCTCCACAAGGCCCATCATGATAGGTCAGAAGGATGTCAAAGAATTCCTCCTCCCTGACACACCTTATCAAGATTTGATGCAGGCCAAGTTTGAAAAGATTTCCCCCAATCCAAGTGAAGGGGGTGCTTGTCCTAACTATCTTTGTCTTTTCTTTGGAAGACAATTTTGGTGGGAATTGTGTTGATACGAAATAGTTTGTTATATCAACAAACAATGGAAAGAGAACTAAAATAGCAAATAAGTGCTTGTCAGATAACTGGTCATCCACCATTCCTTCTTCACCTGTAGGCATATTTACTCTAGACAAAAAGTCTGCAACAACATTTTCGTTACCAGGCTTATCAACAATGGTTAGATCAAACTGTTGTAATAAAAGTAACCATCTTATAATTTGAGCATTCACATCTGGTTTGTTCATTAAATACTTGATTGTAGCATGGTCAATATGCACAAATATGTGATAGCCTGTAATATAATGCCTAAATTTGTTTAATGAATGCACAACAACCAGGAGTTCGTTTTCGGTCACTGTATAATTTAGTTCAGCCTTTGATAAATTCTTACTGATAAAATAGACAACATAAGGTAGTTTTTCATCTATTTGACCTAGGTCTACTCCTATGGCTTTGTGTGAGGCATCAACATGAATATGAAAGGGGAGGGCCCAATTTGGGCCTCTGAGAATATGTGCAGTGGTTAACTTATCCTTTAGGATGTATAAGGCCTCTTGACAGATTTTTGACCATATAAACTCAGAGTCTTTGGCCAACAAACCAAATAAAGGAGAGGCCAACTTGTTGAAATCCTTTATGAACCTTCGGTAGTATCCAGTTAACCCTAGGAAACTTCTGACATCTCTCTACTTTTGAGGAGGTGAGACCCTTTGGATGATAGCTATTTTGTTTGGGTCCACTTGTAATCCTCACTGAGATTTGAATGACCTAGCATAGTCCTTGCAGTCATTAAGAATTCACATTTTTCAGGACTGAGAGATAGGTTCATTTCAATGCATTTGTGCAACACTTTGCCTAGGTTAGACAAGGAATATTGAAAATCACAGCCATAAGTTGTAAAATCATCCATATAAATATCCACTGCATCATGGACTAATTCGATGAAAATACTCAAGACTGTTGTCTAGAAAGTGGTAGGAGCATTGCATAGGCCAAAAGGAAGGATCCTATAGGAAAATGTACCCCAAGGAAAAGTGAATGTGGTCTTATCCTAATCTTCTAGGTAGATATGGATTTGGTTGTACCCACTGAATCCATCTAGGAAAGAGAAAAACCTTTTCCCTATAAGGCTATCTAGCACTTGGTCAATGAAGGGTAGAGGAAAATGATCCTTCTTTGTGGCTTTGTTCAACTCCATGTAATCGACACAAATTCTCCACTTACCATTTTTTTTGGGAACTAACACCAAAGGAGAGAACCAATCACTGTCGAAGATAGGGTAAAAGAATCCTGCATCTAGCAGTTTTTTCAATTCTTCTTTGAATATATCTTTAAGAGTTGGATTCATCCTCCTTTGTGGTTGCTGGACTGGCTTGCAACCTTCTTTGATGTATATGTTGTGAGTACACACTGAGGGGTGTACTCCATGCATTTCCTTGTAACTCCAAGCAAAGGCTCCAGATTTTTCTTTAACATGTTACATAGCTTCTCTTCTGCGAGTGCAGAAAGAGATGGATTGATTTTTAAGGTTCTCTCTGGGCCGAATTCTATGGTTTTGACACGGAGTGGGTTGGAATCAGCCAAGCATAAGTCATTTGGATGATTTTTCTAGGTTTCCTTTAATGCTTCTTTTAAGGGTAATGAACCAGGAGTTGGAATTTGGAGTAGTTGTTCAATCAAGTCATCCTCATCCTAATGTCCTCCTCCCATGGTTTCTTCTAAAGCATAAAGTTGGGTGGAATAAACTTCATCTTCTACCTCCTCCTCCAACCATAAAGGCAAGTCATGCTCTAAAGAAGGTTGAGCAAGAGGGTATATGAGTAACTACTTGGACGTATGCCCATTCTTAATGGTCATATTCCTAGCTCTACAGCTAATGTAAGCAACGGGAGTGGTCAACCATGGCCTCCCAAGGTTGAGAGGGTAACCAGTAAACTTAATTGTAGGCTGGAGAACTAGGAAATCTACAGGGTACTCCCAAGAGTCATTGGAGACCATCACATCCTCCACAATTCCCTCAGGGGTTACTATGGAACAGTCTGTAAGTTGCAGAACTGTTGTGGTCTTCCTCAATGAACCTTGGAGGTTGAGATTGAGCATGGTGTCCCTAGTCATCACATTAACAATAGCCCCAAGATCGATTAGAGTGTGTGGGACAATGGTGCCATTGATGTGCACATCTACTATAGGGCTTCCAAGGTCCAAATATTTTGGACAGATTACTTGCCCCAGCATTAAGTCAAACAGCTGCTCAATGGCATTAATGGTAGGGGCATCCCTTTTTCACCTCCCTGGAAGCTTGAAGAACTTCTCCTTAATCAATTTATTGTAAATAGGAACATATTTTATTGCCTGGAAAAGTGGGATATTTACACATAGATTTTCCAATTCTCCCAGAAGTTCAGTCTCTTCTTAGGTAGGCTAGAGTGGTTGGACTAATATCTTCAGAAAGGGTGGATTTACTTTAAGGCTGCTTTCATCTCTTTCTTCCTCAACCTCCCTAGGTGGAGGTGGAGGTTGTTTATTCGAGATAATTCTCCCAGATCTCAGGTTAATCTCTTGGATTTCCACAACATGGGTTGGATATGATGTCTCACTAATGTATACTTGCTGAGCCTGCCTGTTGTTTGGGTTCGAATTTGGTTGGGCAGGAATTTGGGGTTGCTTGGGTGGAGAAGAGTGTAGGAGCTATGGTTGGGCAGGTGGTTGAGGCAATAGAGCTGGAGCATTGTTGTATTGGGGCCTCCACCCCTAGAGTGGTGTATTCCATTGAGTTTGTGGCGGAGCATAAGGTTGAAATCACTGGTTGGTTGGCTGGTAGTGATACTGAGATGCATATGACCAAGGATGGGGGTGTAGACAAGGAAGGATGAGCAAGGGGTTCCCAAGAAGGTATGGTTGTGGTTTGGTTGGGGTTGTAATATGTATGGGATGACCCTTGCATGCCCTGCTGGTATGGTCTAGGCCCATCAGGTCTCCTTTGGTTAATGTAGCAAAGTTGATCATTGACCCCTTCAGCTCCTTGATATATAGCTTTGAGTCCGAGTAAAGAAGGGAACTTGTCTGTGGAGTGGTTTTCTTCACAAACCGAGCAAATTTTAATAGAGTTCAATGGACATTCATTCCTGGGATGCCTCCTGGTGCATCTAGGACAAAATGGCTAAGGCTCTCTCGACTTCCTCCTGCTTCCTATTAATGTTCATGGCATCCATTTGCAAGGCAAGGGTTTGCAGCAACTCACTTTTTAAATCTTCTAGCATGTTCCCAATTTCACCCGTGATGGATGAGTTGGAAGATGGTGAACTAGCCATAGGTTAAATACCCCTACCCTTTTTCCTGGCTGCCTTAGAATGGTTTCTAAAGACAATCTTGATATCCTCATAGGGTAATTGGTAGATATCTCCTCGTACTAACAAATGTAAGGTATCCAAAATATCTTCTCTTACTCCCCTAAGTAGGACCAGCTTTAGTAACTCAGGGTCAAGTGTGCACCTGGCCCTTTTGTAACTAAGATGGAATCTTTCTTCATAATCCTCTAAGGATTCATCATTGCCTATGGTCATCCTAAAAATTCTTCTTTAGTATCCTTTGACTGAAAATAGTCTCGATATTTGTTGTTAAAGGCTTGTTGCATCTAAGCCCAAGTTGTGATGCTATCTCTAGCTAAACCCGTGAATCAATGCAATGATGCATCCTTGAGGGTAGATGGAAATGTTTTTAACTTTTTCTCATCATCTGTATCGTCATAGGTTCGACATATAACAACAAACTCAAACAGGAAAGTGTCATGGTACTCTCTGGTTAGGCCATGGAAATGAGGTAGGGCAGAGGGGCTTATATTTTTCATCTTAGTGTCCCCATTGTTTTCCCTGATGGGGAAGGCACCCTCAACTCTCTCTTTATTCCCTCTGTCATTTCAGTTTTCAACCATTGGTTTAGTAGGAATGGGTTCCTCTTCTTCTTCCCCTCTAGGTTCTTCAAATATGTTAGGTTTCTTACCTAAAGGTCCTCCAGTTCACAGCCACCCAAGAAGAGAGAAGCTTGGTTTTTGGATGTAGTGGGGGTATTTGGCAAAAATTTCCCTAATTTTTCCCTATTCCTACTAGGCATGAAAGGAAATATTTTTGGTCTGGTTTTGTATTTTTTTCAAACTTGGAAAGTACTTGCGGAATTGAAATCATTGATTGTATGAAGATTACTGACAGAATGAAAAAGCTACTTGTTGAGTTGAAATCTTACTTGCAAAAATGGAAAGGAAAGCAGACAATGCAAAATGAAAGAAAGGAAACAACTAGATTAATTTTGCAGAAATAAACCAATGGAAGAATATTGAAGACAAGAAACAGAAGAAAAGAAAGCAGTAACCACATTCTACTCAAACACCTCCCCGACAATGGTGCCAAAAAGTGATGAGCACCAGTATTTCAGCAAGGATGCTACATCTCCTGGGCTACTAGCTTTACTTATCAACCTGAGGTTCATACAAACTTGGGGGTGATAGTGTTGTATGCACATGTAAAAGTGATGGTTCTACCTATTGTCAATGTTCAGCTGGCGAGAGACCACTGGGATTGCAAGCCAGAATTCTATGGAGTTAGAAGAAGCTTGATTCTTTGATGGAAGAAAGGTAAATCTACTCTAAGAGAGTTACTCTACTGCAATAATGGAGAAGGCCAACATGTATTGCTAAACCACACCATACCCTAATTAACCATTTAAGAAGTTATGCTAAGCAGAAATGCTAAATCAACATAAAACAAATGCTACTATCTAAGTTGTAGAAGTAATAAGCATCAAACAATACTAATGTGCAAGTAAAGAAACTAAACTAAATCTGTTTTCACTTTTTTGGTCTTTTATGCAAAATCAAGTATGCAAACTAATTGTTCTTGTGGATGTGACAGGTGGATTAAGGGTGTTTGATGATGGATAGAAGGTTTATGAAGTGGTTGGATGGTGTGGAGGGTCCCTAGGAGGATTTTTGTGACTTCCTTGAGGTTTTCCATCAATTCAGCCTCAAAACAGGTCGTTTTAGGAAAACCTACAGGATTTACTAGAAACCTACAAGATACAGCCAAGAGCTAAATGTGAGGTGTTGGAGGTGATGGGAGGCTTAGGAAAGGTGTGTGATCGGTGGAATTGAGTGTTAGAAGGTCTTGGATCATTCAAGAGTCAATATCCAAGATGATAGATGGCTATATTCGCTCAATGTGTTTGGGAGAATTTCAAAAACTAGTGAGGGTGATGGTGAAAACAAGGGATGTTTAAGGTGGATGAAGTGGAAGGTGGTTGTTGTCTATGCAGTCTTAGTCTCCTCCTGAAGCACCTAATATACATAAAACATGCGTGTCTTCCAAAAAGATATGAAGCGAGATACATTTTCATAAACTAGAAAAACAGAATTAATGAGTCAATTGCCTATACTATGCATGAAGAAAGTTGTTGAAAGTGATGAAAGCATGAGTGAGATATATTGCAGAAATGGAGATGAAAAATATGACAAAGAAATCTACCTTGCAACATTAACCAAATACTAAATTAAAGACAATAAACTCCAAAGCTCATAAAAGAACTAGAAATCTGTGTTTTGGGCACTTCTTATGGGTCCCTTCTTCAAGTCATGGTCCCAAAGGGAGGAAGTGAGGCTGAGACACCTACTAACAACCTTGTGGTGATCCTTTTTCTCCTTGCTAAACTGCTACTTGAAATAAGGCACAAATGGAAGCAAACTATCACACAACCAATCTAATCTACACTACTTGTAATGGAAATGCATCTAATGAGCAAATTACCAATGAAGCTATGAATCTAAACTAAACATACATGTATAGTAAAGAGGAGCCTTGGCTGCTAGGGATGGGCCCTAACCCAAGAGCTTCAACCCTCTGATTTAATTCAATGTTGGCTCAAAACAAAACTCCTTCTTATTACCAAAACAACAAATTACATCAAAAGAACTGTCACAAGTTTTGCAGCTCGAAAATAGAGTAGAGTTTTACAATAAAAAATCCCCATCCTACTGAGGTCCTAGGCCTCTCTACTTATACATCTGAATTCCCCAACGAATTCCTTAAAATTAGGGAGGCTCGGCTCCCAAACTCGAGATAAACTAGTGTTTTGTCTCTCACTTGCTCGGCTGCCTTCTAGTCCTCATGATTTGGTTGTTTGCACTCTGAGATGATGTGATGAATGGAAGAATATTTGAATGGAGGAGTAGTAAATGAGGAGGATTTACCTCCTATAATCCCTCTCCCTTGTCCCATTCGATTTTTGACTTTGGTCTTTGCCAAAATTCCTTGATTTTCTCCTTTAATCCTGCATTCAATGCATATTAGACCACAAAGCATAATATCCATCTCTAACTCACATCATAAACAAAATATAATAAAAAAAATGTAATAAGTTATGAGAAAAGTTGGTTTGACTAAGCTAGGAGGTGAATTAAAGCCCATATAATTACCCAATGATGAGGCTCATCACATAGTAGTCAAGAGACTAGCGAGAGAACACACAAAGAAGATTTTTGCATTGTAGTAGCCCATGGGCCACATGGATTACTTCTTTGCACTCACAATCATTTTCTATCCACAGAAAGAGAACATAGTAGCCTCACCTTTTAGCTGGGTTTTCTCCCGAAAGGGTTTCCCAAGATATATCTTATTTCAAATGTATTTGTGAGTTTTTATTTCGTTGTTCTCTATTTTCTGCATAAATTTTAATTTACATGCAGATGCAGCTAACAGTGATTACGAATCCATAAATCTAAATAGAAACATACCCTAATAGAGTAGATTTAATTTTTTTAATACAATTGACAAATTGTCCAACAGAATATCCATGATATTTTATGGATCAAAGCACTTTTCCATCCAACCATAGGCACAATTGCACAAAGTTTTCTACAATTGTCTTCCCCTAGTCAAATTATGATACCGTAAGGGTGGAAACTAACAACATTTAGTTTTTGGGAAATCAAACAATCATTTTCATATTAGTATAAAATTAATAGGGATTCCTTCTTGTTGGATACAGGGTCTCCATGACTTCAGGTACTCATTTGTTACCTTATATAAAACCTAAGTTTATCCTTTCATTGTTACATAGTCCCTCAGATACTATGCTCCCTTGTGCTTATCATATTTGTCACGTTGTTGCAATAACTTGAATGCTCACACTCTACAATATTAGAAACTTTCCCATGTTGATTCTTAGCCTCAAAATAGGCTTATTAGCTCATAAATATGAATACTCATGGCTACGGACAACAATGATTGGCTTTTCTCCCCATGATTTATTCTCTTCTCTTCTTTTTCCCCACTCCAAGAAGGGTTTCCTTCCCCATTCAAATTTCCTTTCCCCGTGAGTTAAAAGATTAGTTAAACATAACTAATCTTTATACATTGACTTAAAAATGTTGGGGAACAAATCTTCCAAGAATATAGGAGGAAATTCAAGGAAGGCTTTATAATTATTTGTAAGCTATGGCTTAGATTTATAGTTATAACTCAATTTAAAGAGTTAAGATCAAATAAAATGCCTAAGTCAATAAGAGATATGATAATAGGCATAATACTTTCTCCAAAGACCCTCTTACCATTTCTCCACTCATGGTATTATGGTGTCTATGGGAAGTCAAGCTTTAGTTACCTACTGGACTCATTTTTATTGATTGAAATAGGATACATATACATTGTTTTCACTTAACCAATTCAAATTTCCATAATAATAAACTATTCATGCTAAAAATAATCGATCCAAACATAATAATTATAGGTTTTAAACAAGGGTCAAATCGAGGATATTAGAGAATGTTAGGATACTTCAATGCTTAGATTATTTCAATGAATTTTTATGAGAAGTATGAAAATATGCTTGAATTTCCAAAGAAATGAGTTTTCTCAAAGAAGATCCATGGGGCAAAAATCATGAACAAGAAGATATTTTAGGAAGGGGAACTAAAATGAATCCACATTCACAGACATAATGATTCCACAAGAACATGAACAATATTGTATTTGCTCTAAGGGTAACAAAGAATTAATGTTTGTAAATTCTTTGGACTATTTTAATATTCATAGGGAATAGATCATAATGGATGCAAGGAGGAAGCATCTCAAATCCAGTAGTAAAAGGTTTGAACCAAACTTTTTGGATAAATAAAATGAGGCTAGTCATGTATCTAATATAAAATTCAAATATGGGAATTTATCCTCTAGTAAAGTAAATACTGAATGGATTGATCAGAAACACTTCCATTCAGTCATTCATTCCACATAATAATTGCATAGAGAATAGAAGTTCTAAGATTAAATTTAGCCCTAGTATAGATTCAAAATATAAACTCTTGTTGTAATAAACTAATGGATCTAGATCTCAATTTACGAATAAAATAATTAATGATTTGGCGGACATATTTGACCAATCAATTGATTTACAATTAGGAAATTGGAATGTTTAATGGAACTTAAATGTTCCATCATTTTGGAAGAACTTTATCCATCCAAATAGTGATCATGATAATTGGCATGTGCTTAGGTGTGGGTTCATGGCATGGGTTGGTAGCCTTGATATTTGTATTATTTGTACCTTTAAATTCACATGCATTTCCAAACCAAACAAACAATGATCATCATGCCTAAAATTAGGGATTGTTTTCTAGCTACATCAAGGATTATGAAGTCAATATTTTTGTTTCAAAGAAATGGGAAATTTCATCATACTAGTGGTTCTCCATCAGGACAACTCCTAATCCTAAATTAGTGAAGAGAATCCAATCAAATTATGGGGTGACTTTGTAAGCAAGTGTATCATAATTCCCCTTATGAGATACCTATTGGTAGGTTGACAAAGAAGGCTCATAGATTACAAGTGGATATTAGAAGATGGGAAGTCTAGCCCTTATGGGATTTCTCACCATAGTTATCAAGTGAGTGAGATATAGTAGAAAATAGGGAAAATTATTTTATACAACTAATTTTCTAATCCATAAATTCAACTTCCACTAAATTCTCCCATCCGTGCATTTAGTATTTATACTATGCTAACTAGACCCAACCAACTATTTATATTTTTCTATCCAAATGGAGATGTAGCACTAGAACTAAATATGAGATGGAGGAAGAGAATTCAAGTAAAGTTTTCCCAAGCCATATCTAGTATTAGAAGGGTGATTTCACCAAAGAGTAATTCGCCAATAAGGTTCATAGAGTTACTGGGGAAATTTTCTCAATTTCCCACTAAAACTATTTTCTTACATTAATTGAAAGAGAAAGTCTTTCAATTGATCCTTTTATATACCTCTGTTTTAGGGAGTTTTCTTATTGATTTTACCATTAGTCAAAAGTGAATATAATATTTTCATTAGTCATGGAGTAACCTAATCTTATAGGAAGGTTCCCTGTCTTCCTTTTCTTTCTTGCCTACTTGCCTAGTTATAAATAGATTGGAATTCATTCTAAGGAGAATGCCTTCCTTTTCTAGTTATACAAATGTTTGCCTTCATTTCCTTTCTTCCTAGGATACAATATTCTTCATTTCTTTAGTGATTGGAGAATATACTAAATGGATTCAACTCATGGTGGCCTTCTAATGCCTCCTTACTTAATGAGGTAATTCTATAATGAATTTTACCATGCATTATAGAAAGAGATAATCAATCTAAGGAGAAAAATACAAAACTACATAAAGAATTTTATGAACCCTTTGTGCTTAATGGAGTTAACCTGAGATAGACCATAATCAATCTAAGGAGAAAAATACAAAACTACATAAATAATTATATGAACCCTTTGTGCTTAATGGAGTTAACCTGAGATAGACCAAGAAAGTCACTACAATGCCCCATGAAAGTTGTTTAATGCCTAGGAAAACCAATGAGATAAGTACAATCCTACTTTATGTTGGGGCCTTCATTTTGAATTTTGAAATATTTTGAAGATATGAAGAAGAGGAAACAGGTGGAAACAACAACGGTCAGGTTGCGGAGAAGACAAATGGGGAGGAAAACAAGAACATGCAGCTGTGGACGGTTGCGGCAAGGTGTCAGCAGAAAGTAGGGCCAACCTAGTGAACAAGGCAGACGAGAGGAAACTGAGGAAAGAGACAGCTGAGTAAGACCTAGCAGTGCAAATGGAAGAGGTGAATACAAAAGGAGAAGGCTGCAATGAGAGAGAGGCTAAATAGTTCTGGTCATAGATGAGTAGCAAGGAGGATGCAGGCTACCAGAGCATCAAACCTGAAGGCCAAAGCGGTAGCTAGGACGCTGGAGTTGAATTCTGTTGTAATCAGCGGTGAGATGTAATCGGGTATTTTATGCAATTGTCTATGGATGAGGCCTAATGTATAATGTATTGACTTTTTGTTGAATCAATATAAAAGAGGAGTCAGGTTGGTTACTTGGTACAATGTATGTATTTGATTGCTATGTTTGGACCCACTAAAATTTTTAATATGTTGTGAGTCTATTCTCATGGTAGATTGATCCTCATGTTGATATATTGTTAGTTTGAATATATGCACAGGGCCACTTATAGAGCAATGGTTAAGATATCCCTGACCCTATATTGAACCCTTATTAGTTTCGATCGTGGCACGCCTCGGGTGAGACTCCTTATCCCTCAAGATAAGGTGAAAATGTCGGTGTTGTCCTATACTACAATGAACCATTGTTGGCTCTTTGTGCCTGAACCCAGGGTCCTTCCCTGATGTCATATTTGTGCCAAAAAATGGTTCCGCTGTCAGGACCTGAAGTTATAAGAACTGGTTTGGAATATGGTGTTAAGGATATTTAAGAAAGAGATTAGGTATTGGTGGGATAAAAGAGTAGATCAGTTTATATCAGAACAAGTTATTCAACAGGGTCAACCTATTTCCACAGTGAGTAGAGAGACTTTGTATTCTGAGGTTGTGAGTGACCAATATGAGATCTTCTAGTGTAAGTTCCAGAAGACTTGTAGAGTTGGTTAAGGAGGCTAAAAGTGTAGAATCGATCAGAAGGAACGATGTCATCTCATCATGACTGGGTTCCTCAGACCTTGTATCACTTCAACACTTAGATATCGATCTGACAGGGGCAGTAGATTTTTGGGTACAAACTACAGTAGAGGGATACATAGTCGAGTTTGCTGCAGAGAACTATCAATCCTTCATGAGGGTGGAAGCGGTGTTCAAGTCAGGATTAAGAGGGAAGCTAGTGAGGGAAACTTCGTTGTGGATTACTATGTTAATGGTGGAAGAAGGACTATTATCTTTACCTACAACAACCACGATAGCATAAAACCCCAGTATTGGGGGAAGGGCATAAGGGGAGGATGCTACTAGTTGGGGAGTGGAGATGTTACTAAAGGAATGAATGCAAAAGGATTGTGGAAAGTCGAAGACGTTAGGGCGCAGAGGAGAGCGCTATTAGCTGACAAGTGGCAGGCGAGAGCAGTTCATACTCTGAAGAAGAGATGAATGGGAACCCACCAAGAAGGAGTGATGTCAGGGAGCTCGGAAAAGGGAAAGAGAATGGAGAAAGATGTAGGAAAAGACAATAATTCATATGGGAAGAGCAAAGCCAAGATAATGATGAGGAATCTCCCATACAGTTTGCAAGAAAGAGGCCCGAGGAAAAATTTTGGAATAGTCGTGAAGAGGAAATGGAAGAGGAAATGAGTAATGTCATGAGAAGGCTATTCACCAAAGATGAAACATCTGCAAGAGATCAACAACAGAATCCCCGAAGTAAAGGTAGTATCCATCCTGACCTTCCCCTAGTACCTTACAATAATCATGATAAACTTGTTGCTAAGTTAGTTAAAGTGATACGGGTACATAACGTTCATGAGAAATATAAGGCAAGTTTTAATACAACAAATAACAGTGGAATTAGCGATATTAATAATTTAGGACTACAAGGATCTTAGCAACCCAAAAACAAAGGATTTATGTTGTTGGTGCATACTCGGGCAACCATGGCAGGACCTTTCACTAGATACCCTGAATTTGTTGGTAGAGGGAATGAAGACGTAGAACAACACTGGTACCTCTATGAAGCTATATCGAGAGCATGTCAGATGCCAGATTACGTTAAATCAATTAAGTTCCAAACCATGTTGAGGTAGAGAGCTCTACGTTGGTTTATAAAATGGGCATAACAGACCCAGAATCCCACAGTAGATGATATCAAGAGAGGTTTCTTGCAAGAATTCAAAGTACCTAAAATTGACCAGCGGGGGTTATCATAACTATGGGAAATCAAGCAGAAGGAAGGCAAAATTGCTTGGGAAATGATGCAGATATTTAAGTATACTATTTCTAAGTTGAGCTACACCTTAGATCCTAATCACCAGAGAGACTGGTTCGTTAGGGCACTCTTACCCCTTACGAGAACACCATTGACACAACAAAAGATTGGGATTCTCCAAGGTGCTTTAGAACAAGTATCACATGTAGAGGCCATGGAAAGATACCCGCATGAGTATTGGGGGGTGTGGGATTGCAGGACCCATCAATCATGGGCCTTCAAAATCAGATCGCCAACTTAGCGGAAAAACTGAAGGATCTACTACCAGTTCGGCCAACTAGACCCAACGTATGGTGTACACATTGCATGGTGGAAGGACATCTTGCGACATAATTCCTGAGGTTTAGAGGCATCAGCCATTCAGGGGAATTGCAAGACCATCAGGAACCTCGCCAACAGTAGGAGTTGCGGCAATAGGGGTGCAAGGAGCTTTCCTTGGACAACATACCCAAGAATACTGTGAAATATATAGGACTTAAAGACATTTACCATGAGTATGCCCAATACTACAAAAGTACTCCAATGTTACCAATAACATATATTATGAATTTTGTGCATCTACATTGCATCACACTAACCAGTGTAAGGCATTAGATGCTTTAGTAGAGCGGTTGGACAGGTCTACATTCAAAATCAATGATTCTAATAGGGGAGGACGGGGGGGAATATGAGAGGAAGAACAGTTGGAGGTAGAGGTCCTATAAGGTGCTATAATTGTGACCAAGAGGGGAATGTCACCTGGGAATGTCCGCTCCCCGGGAGACCATGGTGTTTGCAATGCAGAATCAATACGCATGCCACGTAGGATTTTCTTGAGCTCATTGCAAAATGGGAAGAGAGAACTAGACAGGGAGGGGCTAATCTGATCAACGCAGAGCCTTGTACAGACGACACTCTTCTTGTAACTAATATAAATATAGTTACAAGAGGAGGAAAGAAGACATGGGAAGATCAGGGTATGGTGGACCCATCTTCAATTATTAGGGTAGTGTCTCTGAAGAAATCATACAACGCCATACAACAAAAACAATATTATAAAGAGTTAGCTAAATTTTTTGAAGGAATCACTAAGATAAAGGAAAAGTAGAAACATGACAAACATGCATTAAACAATGCTTAACCAATAGAAGAATGGTTTAAGTTATTTATGCAGATCATTGATGATGAGCAGATGTTGAAGGAATTGCGCAAAAGTTTAAAAGCGATATTTCCAGAAGAAGAAGAGGAAGAAGAACTTCCATCTGCCAACTTACCAGAAAGACATACAAGAAGAGTGCGGCGGAATAAAAGAGAAGCAGAAGAGAATTTTGAATCAATGCTCAAATTGCAAGATTCCAGATCAAAGACAGATGCTAGACTTGGGGTCAGATGTAAACATTTTTCCCAGGAAAACATCGGAAGCACTGGGGACGCTGTAATTCAAATATTCACCAATACAACTAAGGATGGAAAATCAATATTGTATCTTGCTTATTGGAAGGTTATAATATGTAAAGGTGGATGTGGCGAGAGTAAAAACATACACTGAATTCAAAGTAATTGACATAATAGGTGACAAGGACCCATACCCAGCACTCCTTGGGATTGACTGTGCATATGAAAATTATGTTATCATCGACCTGAAGAAAGAGCTAATGATCTTTGAAGAATAAGGGATGCGGGTGATACAAGCCTTGGACCCCTATCAAGGACCCATGTTCACAAAACCTGTGGATGACAGAGACAAGATGAAATGTTAGACTAACTATACACACTAACTGTAGGATAGATATAGGATTATATAAATCCTATAGTAGGAGGATCTATCAATTGGAGGAGTATTCAAAGATCAGAAGATAGTTCAGAAACCGCATGGGATACATGGAAGCAAGGGGGCTATGAACTTGATACAAGATGTTGCGCGAAGATATGCAGGATAAACTGGATAGGGGCAGAGGTAAGCGACTACCCCAAATTCCACGGTATTGAATCAGTAGACACTTTCTTAAACAAAGTAGACATAGAAATAACAGAAGATCACAAGGTTCCGTTGCTAGATATCATGTTACATTCCACCTCGACAAGGTGGTGGATAATGCTATTGAAAATAATACTGAGAGGGGGGGGTGAATCAGTATTATCAAGTCAATTATTTTTCAATTCAACCATAGAATTGTATACGCTACTTTAGTTAGAGAAACCAACTTATATACGCAACATTAGTTAAGGAAAACAATGTATAACTCACAGACTTGAAATTTAATTATTCTTCAGGTGTTAATCTTAAATCAGTGTGTCAAAACCATATAGATATCAACCAGGAACAAAAAATTAGTGCAGACAGTCACACACAAGAACACAAGATATAAGGTGGAAACCCAATGTGGGTGAAAACCACCTGCTGCAATATGTCTCTATCTTCTTTCAATTAGAAACTCCTTTTTACAATGATTATGTACTAGTGTAGTCCTTTACCAGTACGCATGCTACAACCTGCGGAAGGCTACAACCCTCTCTCATTCTCCAGCTTCTCCTGGAAGGGAGCTACAACCCCCTTTAGCTCTTGTACTAGCAGAGGTACTAGTACACAGGCTGCTACCTGCAGAAGGCTTCAACCTTCTCTTTCTTCCAGGGACCACATTTCATCAATTTTCAGACTGGATCCATGAATAACATCAATCAAACATCAATTATATCTGCAACAATCAATCTCCTTTGTACAACCCAATATAGAAGCAATCAAACACTTCTCAAAATGTTGTAACCAGAGAATAGTAATAGTAACCAGACACCAATTCTGTACCCAGAACATTGCAGCAATAAATAGAAGCAGCTAAAGCATATTTCATGAAACATACGCTACTTCGCTATGCTTAAACCTGCATACATATGCATCTGTATCAATGCCAGCCAGCGTAAACGCTTCTGTGTCTTACTGAACCTGCGTGTATACGCGCCTTCGCTGCGTACAGATCTATGAAGACATATTTCCCTTTTCAAGTATTCAAGCATTAATTATACCCAGATTTTCAGATTCATAGATCAATTCATGCGTCAAATACAATAGATCACAATCACACAAAGATACTACTATTCAAGCTTTGAGATTTGACCCATCAGTAGAACTTATCCATCTTGCAGTGTTCAGGTTCCTCATTGATTCAGATCTAGCAATGCACCATAACCAATCATCAGTGTTCCAGGTCTTTCTCTTCTTAAGATATTCAATTCTTAAATCGATACCTTGCCAAATGATCTCCTTACCTTTTTATAGTCTAGGCCTTACTCATACCATGGTCCAAAACCATTGAGAACCAATACCAGGGACCCAATACCTGGGTTCAACACCTTGGATGCAATACCACGGACCAAAACCATAGGTTCAAATATGTCGGACTAAATACCATGGACCAAACATAACTTTTCTCACATGTACGCGCTTTTCTTTGTATGAAAGTGCGTGTATACGCATACGCGCCTTTTGATCGGTGATCCCACGTGTATACGCGACTTTACTAAGAGGAACCTGTGTATACCTTATTTTCTTCATTCTTTGTAGTCTGATCATCAACTCTTGGCTACTGACCTACTGCACTATGATCTGTCATATGTGTGAGTTGCCATCAGGGACAACACCTGTGCCATAGTTGTGTCATAATTCCAACAATCTCCCCCTTTGGACTTGATGGCAACCTTCCAACACTCAAAGTCATTCTCCCCCTTTGACATCAAGGGCAAATGGTTATGCTCCCCCTGACTGTAGGCAAGGTCTGCAAGAAAATGTTCTACAAAAGAAACATAACTTTATACATTATAAATGGCCTTCCTACCACCAAAGACTCATACATACATCCATTTCCCAACCAAGCGGGGATACACCAAGATGAAACAAGAACATTACATCATTCATCCCGGGCATAGTGGGGAAACCAAGAAAGGTCATGTTGGTAAGAAAAGAAATACATGACATAGAGACGAAATGATAACAACTATCATCAGCAGCATCTGTCAATCACCATTCAGACCAGCAACCATGCTCTCCCTTTGCACCTATAAAACAACTGTGAATTTGAACCAAGATCTTCTAAGATAATGCCAACAATGCATTATTAGAAGAATATATATGCTCCCCCTGAACCTGTGCCAGATGGTCTCTGTCAGACCCATATCAGACTCTTTTCATCTTGAGTCTGGTCTCCACTACTTTTCTGCAAACCAGCATATACGCGACTGTACCCATAGAAACCAGCGTATGTACGCGAAGTATCCACCTGCAACTTACGTACAACCATTAATCTCTGAAAAACAGACTAGATTCAATAGCAAGATGATGCATCAACTACCCCCAGCTTCTATCTGAGATATTCAAATGTCTCCCTGGGTAGTGGTTTAGTGAGTATATCGACAACTTGTTCCTTAGATGGAACATATTCCAACTTGACCTTTTGTTCAAGCACTTGTTCTCGAAGAAAATGATACTTGATAGGTATGTGCTTAGTCTTTGAATGCATGACTGGATTCTTTGAAATGTTTATTGCACTTGTATCATCACAAAAAATGGAAATAGGTGGTGTACAAGTGATTTGAATATCTTGCAATGTTTGCATCATCCAAAGGAGTTGTGTGCAGCAAGATGCAGCAGCTACATATTCTACTTCAGCTGTAGATAATGCAATGGAACTTTGTTTCTTGCTGAACCAAGATACCAATCTAGGACCCATGAAGAATGCACCACCACTAGTGCTTTTCCAGTCCATGCTACCTGCCCAATCTGCATCTGTATATGCATGAAGTGTGATATTTGTATCTCTAGGATACCATAAACCATAGTTTTGAGTCCCTTGAAGGTACTTGAAAATTCTCTTGACTGCCTGAAGATGAGTTTCCTTTAGATTTGCCTGAAACCTTCCAACTATCCCTACTGCATGCATAATGTTTGGTCGGGTACCTGTTAGATAGAGTAGACTACCAACCATGGATCTATAGGTAGGTTGATGTACAGCTGCTGATTCATCATTTGTGATGAGGCTGCAACCTATTACCATAGGAGTACATATTGGTTTTGAGTCCTCCATCCCATATTTCTTCAAGATCTGCTTAAGATACTTGGTTTGTGATAGAAAGATACCATCTTTGTTTTGTTGAACTTGTAAACCAAGAAAATATGTGAGCTCCCCAAGCAGGGACATTTCAAATTCTTTCTACATCACCAAAGCAAATTTTTGACTCATGGCTTCTTCATTGCTGCCAAAGATGATATCATCAACATATACAACAAGTATTATCAACTTATCATTGTCAATTTTTATATATAGATTGTTGTCTGTTGATCCTTTTGCAAACCTTGTTGATGAAGGTACTCATCCAACCGAAAATACCAAGCCCTTGGAGCTTGTTTAAGACCATAGAGAGCCTTTTTGAGTCTGCATACAAGATTTGGATCATTTCCAAGGATGAACCCATCTGGTTGCTCAATGTACACTTCTTCATTCAAGTCTCCATTCAGAAAGACAGATTTTACGTCCATTTGAAATACTTTGAACTTCTGAAAGCTAGAGAGAGAAAGGAACATTCTTATAGCCTAAAGTCTTGCAACTAGTGCAAAGGTTTCTTCAAAGTCTATGCCTTCTTGTTGCACATATCCTTTTCAAACAAGTCTTGCCTTGTTTCTAACCACATCTTCATTTTCATTCAGCTTATTTTTTAAAATCCACTTTGTCCCTATGACATTCTTATATTTTGGTCTAGGAACCAACTCCCACGTGTTATTTCTTTCAATCTGTTCAAGTTCTTCCTTCATGGCCTTGACCCAACATTCATCTTTGCATGCCTCTTTTACATTTTGTGGTTCGGTGGAGGAGGGCAATGCTAGATAGCTTGAATCTTCTGAAATGGTTCTCCTTGTTTGTACACCTGCCTCTTTCTGCCCCAAAATTTGAGATTCTGGATGATTCTTCTGAACATATCTGGATGGAGTCTTTTCTTCTATTCTTATTTGTTCTTCTGGTGCCTCATGGGTTTCTTCTTCATCATGAATCTGATTTGACATTGGGGGATAGTCCTCATCATCTTCAAAGATTTTAGATCTTTCCTGTCTAGGGGTATTTTCTTCTTCATCAATCAATACTTTCAATAATTTTTCCAAGTCTTTTATTGTAGCATTTATATGCTTTGATGTGGGGAGAGTAACCAAGGATAATGCCTTCATCTGCTCTAGGTTCAAACTTGCCAAGATTTTCATCAGTCCTTTTAATGTAGCATTTGCTTCCAAAAATTTTGAAGTATTTTACCGTGGGAGTCTTACCATACCAAAGTTCGTGAGGAGTCTCAGTGGTGTTTACCTGGACATTTGTCTTGTTAAGAATAGTTACTGCAGCAAATGCGGCTTCACCTTAGAAGGTTGCTGGAGTTCCAGATTCATCGAGCATAGCACGAGCCATTTGTTGAACCATTCTGTTCAGCCTTTCTACTACTCCATTTTGTTGAGGTGTCCTTGTAGCAGAAAATTCCCTGATTATGCCATGTTCTTCACAAAAATCGAAAAATTCATCTGAGGTAGCTCGATCAGATCTGAGGCATTTGATTCTATGATCTGATTTGTTTTCAACCAAGGCTTTGAATTTTGAACTTTTCGAAAGCTTCATCTTTATACTTCATGAGTCTTATCCAACACATCCTTGAAAAGTCGTCAATGAACAATATGAAGTACTCTTCACCTCGAGGTGACCTCTTCCTAGTTGGACCACATATATCAGTATGGACAAGTTCAAGTGGCTTGCTAGCTGATCCTTCCTTTTCAGGGAAATTAGTTCTGGTTTGTGTTGGAAATAATACTGAGAGGGGGGGGGTGAATCAGTATTATAAAATCAATAAAACTTTTTCATTTCCATACTTAGATACATATACGCTACTTCAACGCAACTGTGTCTGATGCAACTAGCGTATATCCAGAATACTTATGATTCAATTAATCCATTAAATGTTGATCTTTAGTTAGTGCATCAGAACTTCTTTAACCATATGTATAGTAAGCATGTGCAGTAAAACAGAACAGATCATCACACACAAGAAGCACACATGAACACCATGATATAAGGTGGAAACCCAATGTGGGTGAAAACCACCTGCTGCAAGTCGTCTCTATCTTCTTTTAATAAGAAACTTCTTTTACAATAGTTCTGTAATGGTGTAGTCTTATACCAGTACGCAGCCTTCTACCTGCAGAAGGCTACAACCTTCTCTTGTTCTCCAGACTCTCTTGGGAGGGAGCTACAACCCCATTAGCTCTTGTACTATCCAATCCACTTACTAGTACGTAGGTGCTGGCCTACTGAAATGCTCCAACCTTTACTTGTTCTCCAGCTGCTACTGGAAGGGAGCTACCGCCCCCTTAGCTCTTGTACTAGCTGATGTACTAGTACGTAGGTGTTGACCTACAGAAGGAAACAACCTTCTCTTTCTTCCTCCAGCTACCACGTTTCATACATTTTTAGACTGGATACTCCTGAAGCACAACACTATAATCTGAAGGCTACGTTTCGTCCAATTTTCATACTGGACCCATCAATATCATTGAAGCACAAAACAATCAATACTAGCATCATCAATTTCTAAATCACTGAAACACTGAAACCCTGTCAACAACACAGTCACCAAAACACAGAGCAGACTACAGAACTCTGCAATAACAATCAAACCCAACTGCAACTTCAAACATCATATTTTATTATGTATACACTACTACAATGAATCAAACCCGCGTATATACGCGCTTTTGCCAAAGCCAACCCGCGTACAGATCTATACATATTCAATCATGACTTTGAGGCTATTTCAGACATCAGTCATACCTAGATCATAACATGTGTACAATAAAACATGCATCAAGAATTCAGATCTAGTCTATCCATGATCAAACCATATAAAGATGATTCATTTCAAACCATTTGATCCCGATCTATCCTTAGATCTTGTTCTCCATCAACCGGTGAGATCCCTCC
>APFE030979292.1:1132-14567 GCA_000404065.3 Pinus taeda
AAATGGGCCATGGTATTAGATAGATGGTATTAATAAGAACCATGGTATTGACCCATGGTATTGCATGTATGAATCCTATATAAAGGATAGAGACTCCCCTCGAGGAGCATCGTGTCTTATTTCGTAATTGAGCCCAGCTCTATTGGAGGTTTCGCCCTCGAAGAGGCAAGTGAACATTGCTTTCTGAATAATAAAATACTTGCTGTTATATCTTATTGTTCTGTGTTATGGGTATATTTCTTCACATATTTTGTATTCTAGTATCTTCTCGTAGGTCAAGAGCATAACATTGTAATAGATTCTCTAATCAAGCTTTAGATTTCATGTTGTACCCTCCTCTTCTTTTCCCTTAAGCCTTACATGACAAAGGGGGTGAAGTGGAAAACATAGAAGAGTTTGGGGCCATTTTCGATGAAACATATGAGCTCAAAGACCATATTAGACCCACTCAATCAGAAATTTCTCTGGAAAATTTCCAACAGTATAAGGAAGTCTGAAATTGGCCTCCTAGATCAAAAGATAAGGGCAGTCAAAGTTGGACCCATAAAAGTCAAAATCTCGGAGACCCTATGACCCTAGAATCTCATAACTCGTTATAAAATCAAATTCAAAAGGCTTTTAGGGATCATGGACCATGGATCTATCAATTTTCGGAGTCGAGGTCGTCTATTGACATGACCCTGTAACAAAAATTGGAGGCTTAGACCTCGCGACCATGAAACCCTGTAACCTTTTTTTAACTCAAATTTCAAAGGCACTCAAATTGAACCATTTATAGAAGGAAATTATCACATAAAAAAGCACTAGTGACCCTTCTCTCTCTCCTTTGACCAGACAGGTGGAAAAATATCATTGGGAAAAGGTGACATCAGTGACCACCCACTGGGATGGGGACACAGGGCAAACAGTTTTGAAGTTTTCAGGTACCCAAAGGACCCATATATGGATGACACATGGATTAATCACATGTTGACATGTGGCTTTGTTGGTGTCATCCCAATAGTATACCCCAAAGGGTCAGAACCCTGTAACAATTGCAAATTATGTTTCAAAAGGAACCGGGCTTTCAGGGACCAGGGGACTAGAGCACCGGGGCATCTGGGTTCCAACTTAGTAGTAAGCGATGCCATTTTTCGGCACGGAGGAATCACCAAGTGGTAGTGGGCCTTCCCCCATTTCTCAAATGAAAAGGATTAAAGGGAAGCCACCTACGGAGTAGATATTATCCATCTTGAAGCTACCTCACCCAGGAGAAGCTCTAGTCGGTAAACAATCGAGGTCATTAATCCAATGCTTGCCCCTGGAAAGTTAGAGTCAACAAAATGGATAGTGAAAACCAATGGTTGTGACTAATTATGGTGGGTTGAGCCTTGCCTCCAAATCCACCCAAGAACCTTGCTAGAAGAGATAAAATGGGCCCACCACCTAACAGGGTAGCACAATGACCATGTCAGCAATTGGGACCATTATCAACTGAGCGTGGCAAGCCAGTGTGAGACAGTTTGATACATCACCCTCCTCCCTTTTCCTCTACCCAATAGAGTTACTCCACGTGTCTCCCCCCCATGCCATCTCCTCCCTTTCTTGCTTGAAATCCCGGCGAACCTATGGTTGCATCCCACGTGCCGACTGTTGCAATTTAAATAGGTCTATTTAAAACAATTTTATGGCAAGCCATTCCATCTATTTGCTGCTACCTCCAATCAACTTCCAACCAAAGTGAAGACCTTCATGCACTCACAGTGTTCTATTCCCTCCACTTACAAAGAAATCCTATACCACCCTCATCAGGAAGAAATGAAGAAAGCCAAGGGGAAGTTGAAAGCCCCTATGTAGCAACCCACCACTCCATTTAGAGAAACCATTGATGAAAACTTCCCAGGGGTAGGACTATTTTCGGACATTGTATGCACCTAGGATTCAAGGCATTCCTCATGGGAGGAATTTTACAAGTATTTTAAATATGAAGGTCCCTGAGTGACTGTTAGAATAGTCATCGTCAACGATGAAACCCCCACCTCAGAGGCAACCCCACATAACAAGGCCAATTATTTCTTGCACAAAATTGGAGCGAGGCCTCGGATTCTGGCTTACACGGACATGGTTAGATGGGTTATTGAAATGGTGGATATCACAGAGAGGAAGTTCCACACCATTAAGGGCACCACAATTGATTTTTTTCAAGAAAAGCCTTTAAGGAGATGTACCACTTGGCAAACCCTCAATGTGTCCATGACAAAAAGTATGTGGATGACTTAGGTAAAAAGCATGAGGATCCAACTGACTTCATTAAAGACTAGAGGAGTGACCCGAACAAGCACAAAAAGGAGAAAGATGGTAAGTACTCCATATGTTCACTAGCTTCTTCTTTTAGTTAGTAGTTTCCATGCTCTGTAGGCTATATGCATTTCCAGATGTGTATAAATTCCCCGATGATTGGGTCCCTTAAATTGACGAGTCTTCTGAGTGGTACATCTTCAATTGGGCCACTATTTTATTAAATAATTTGGCCAAACACATTCTAGCCTTCCACTTTTCCCATATTGTCTCAGAGAATAAAATTCCTTCATTTTATATGTCAACCTATGTCATGGAATCCCTCTGTTATTCCCTTGAATTTCTAGCCATGGGATGGAAGTGGACCATCTCTAATCCAACACTAATTTACATTTATCATGATGTACTCTGTGAGACCAATTATTTTTGTCTTTTCTAACAAATCTATCACATGGTCATGGTCCCAATCTATGAAATCATATTTGAAACTAAGCCCCCCAAAATGTCTTGGGAAGCTATGGAAGACCATAGGAGGATTTGGAATTGGTTTGGTGAAGATTCATTCACCTACATCAGAGTCTTTGGCAGTCATGCACCCCCACATGTCTTACCACTATACGTCCCAGACAAGTTGTTGTGTAGGTAGGTGGCATACCAAAAAGTTAGCCACGGGATTACCAAATCCTTAGAAGATTCCAACAAGAAGGTGTGGCCTCAATTCCCCTTGCCTTTTGTAATCTTCTCTTTGACCAAATATGGGCATGCTAAAAGGGAACTAAAGCCTATTGATATATTAAAGTTGGTCGTTATTCCTACTGGGCTCTATGACCCATATAGAGTGGCAAAGCAAGTAGCCCTGAACTCTAGTATCAGAAGGTTCCTCCACGAACAAAACACGTTTGATGACTTGTTTGCTAAAACAAGTTCCTTTGATTTAGTTTTGAAAAGGGTGAATGAGGATTTGTCAGTCCAGGAGCGAAAGAAATTGCTCACCTTTAGAGATGCAAGACTGCCCCCCTGCCATTGGATTTTTTGCAACTTCCTCTACAATGAAAAAGATATTTAAAGGATACCTTAGTATCTACTCAGCAAGGGAGTTCCTCCCAACCATTGGTCTCTCCCCAACAATGACAAACAACAATAATTGGTTCTTTAGATCCCGAAGAACAACTACATACAATGAACACAAACTTGGAGCAGGTTTGGGAATAGTTTGATTAGGCCTTGAAGAAATCTAAGAAAGGGGAAAGAGGGAAAGAGGTCTTAGAGGGAGAGAATATTTTCCAGAAGTACACTCCATTCAATAGTCCACCATCTCAGCAACACATTAGGCTAGAGAAATCCACAACTGAAAAGACACCAATGGTTACCAAACCTAAAGTAGAGATTATCCCAGTTAATCCTACTCTAGAGATCTTCCTTGACATTGAAGAGATTCCCCCAATGGATATTTTTTATAGCCCTATGCATAAGGTAGTGGTAAAGAGAGGAAGGAAGAAGAGAAATATAGTACAGTCCCAGGCCTTAGTTCCAAGGAAAACCTCACAATATTCCCCCCTTGAAGTCCTCTGAAAAGGTACTTCAGTTTCCCCTGATGCGGAACTTGGAAAATTAACTCAGTTCATAGTTTCATATGATTTTTCCACCATGGAAAAAGCCATGTAAGTTCAAGAATTGCTAAGAGAGAAGGATGAGAATATTTCCTCCTTGGAATGGGAACTCATCAATAAGAAGGAGCAACTGGAAGCACAGTGGCAAGCTTAACTAGATCAAAAGGAGATTACACTCACAGATCTACAAAATAGTTCAATTCCCTTCAAATTCATCATGTAGAGGAGATTAAGGCTAAGGATAAACAACTCCAATAATCCCATCAGAAGATAAAGCAATTACAAAGGGGGACCCTTCAGCTGAAGGATTTCAAGTAGGAGGCCCATAATTTGAATGTACGACTACAGAGGCAGCAATGATTGTTCTGTGAGAAGTTGAACTTGATTTAGGAATAATGCAGGTTGGGAAATGCTCTGACTAATGAACTTGCGGAAATGATTTCATGTTTTGATGAAGCTAAGAAGGACCTTAATGAAATGTTAGAATGGCCAGCCAGTGTTGAGGGGAGGAAATCTAACTTTCCTAAAATTGATGTAATGCATAAATAAGTTATCCTTAAGGTATGGAAATCCCAGATACGATCAGTTAAAAATAACATCAATGATGTGCGTGAGATGTAAAATGCCTTGTTGGAAACCATTAATGATTCCTCACTTGAATTGAATCAAATCTCCAATTGTCTCAAAGATTCCTTGCCATATCTGGAGATCCTACTTAGGAATTGGGTTGAACAGTCAGTTGAGTTCACATAGAAGGTTAACTAGCTGAGAAAAATTGATCTCGAAGCCAATTGGCACATTCTGGTCAAATCCCACACGAATTGGTTGGTTTTGAAATCACTCACCAATATCTCCACTTAGATGTTGCCACCATTGTGAGAGGCTATCTTCAACAGTCAAACACAAATCAAGTCTTGTTCCCCTCCTGAGTTGGCGATACTTCTTAACCTTCAAAAATCATGGCAAAGATGGATAGTGGAGCATGGGTCCACCTCGAAGGATCAAGCAAGCCAATATTGCAGATCTTTTCTGATTTGAAATCATAACATATCTCTTCCATTTTGACATTTTTTGTAAATATTTTATTTTCAAGAAAGAATCAAGTTGTTATGTAATAATTAGAATAGTTAGGCCTTTGGCACACCCACATAGCTGATTATTTTAGACGGTTTTCGCACTACAATATATTTTGTAACTATTTTCTTCTATGAATCTTCCTATAAAAGGGAAGATGAACTCATTTGTAGGTGTTCGATTTTCTATTTTAGAGGTTGCAATTTTTCTGCAAGTTTTGCAAGTTATGAAGATTAATGACATGTATGTTGTTCCGAAATACTAATGAAGAATATTTTAGTGATTCCAAGCATTGATATGTGGAGAATGTGTTCCTATATCTGTCTATGATTTTCATGTGTTTCTTTCCTTTTAGAAATCATGTAATTGTAGCTGCTAGAAATCAATCTTGTATGTCATATTTATCTATGTCATGCTATGGAAAATGGTACCTGTAGATGTAATTTTTAAAGCCTTAAAATGCGCTCCATGCTTTCTAATTGCATTTCCTTTGTCTACACATTATTCAACTAAAGCTTAGTGTACAAGATTCTATCTCTAGCCCTCTTCACAAGATTTTATTCTTCATCTCTTCCCTCACCTATACTACAACAACTAAATAATCTTCACTATCGGTGTGTAGGCCACCATGGCTGACCTTTAATTATTTGGAAGGAAATGTTGTCAATGTATGTGATGTGGTTGGTATATGAGTATGATTACTGAACCAAATTTAAATCATTCAATATTTCAACTCTTGAGCAATAATGATTCATCTATAAGAGACTCTAAGATATCCTAAACACTGACCTTCTCCTCAACCTGGGGGTTGTCTCTAGGAGCGTCAACATCTTTTGTCGCCATTGTTAGGAAATGAATTAGAATATATTTGTAATGCCACCTCTCATATCTACCCACTTTCACCATCCTGTTGGGGTAAACATGAGATGAGGAGCTACGATGTCATGAGTCAACCTCCTATATCATCTTAAGGAAATGGAGTCTACAAACCAAGACTTTACTGACTTCTCTTAGGTGCTACAGGACCCCCAAGAGCTAAACCATCCCTCTAGGTTCCCAAACCCCGAGTTAACTTTCTTTTTCATTGATATGGACCCCCATATTATGGAATAAAGCTACCCAAATTCGATTGTAATCCTTGAGTCGCATGCATAAGCCTGCGAAAGAGCAACTGCAATCTTTTTTACCCAGTTCTGTGCTAGCAACCACGATATCTAGACACTTTTACAAGGCTAGTCACCAGGCCACTGCCTAGAACTTGATGAGACTTTCTAGAATGATGTATGACACATAAACAAAGCTTTTAACACAAAACTTGATCAGGTACTCACCCTAGCCCATCCTAGCCATGAGAGTCATTTTGTCAAACACATTATGAACACGCAACCTATAGGTCCTAAATGCATATCTGAACATAGAGATCTGAAACATATCTAAGGTTTACCAAGGAGGACTATTGCCCTCTCACAATAGTTTCAATAACATCTATTAGGTCATGCATTCAATAAACCTTCATTTATTAATCAAACATGATAAGAGCCATAACTTGGATCTATCATAAAACCATGCTTATAACCAACATATAACCATAAATATGAAAATAATAAAACAATAATTAAATCCACATAATAACAAGTTCATTTACTCATGAAATAAAAGAGGAACTTAGCTCTTATTGACATATGCAAAGGCCAACCAAGTTAGGGACTTCCACATACCACTCGGCCATAGATTGTGTTGAACCAAATATTTCTTTTAGCTAATCACCCATGTGCCATATTCCAAGCATGAATGTGGGATCTCATTGGATAAACCAATCCATAAACAACCAACGGAATCTAGAGGTTAAACCACCTCCACCCTCACACTACCATAATCTCACCTAAATTGGTCTCGAGATCACAAAACCAAACTAATCTTGGATGCCTCAGAATTCCTTCGCCATCCCTTGAGTAATTTTCTTGTCTCTAGCCACCTACTAAGGGATTCCTGGGGAAATCCATCTCCACCCCCAACCCTTGGGATTTTCCTGAGACCATCTCACCCTGATCCAAAACCTTCTAGTAATCCAAAGCTCAACCAAGAATGAATCCCATCACACCATGACTATCCGGAAATGGAAAGGCAAGGCTGAAACCACTATCGAAACCCAGCAAAACCCATGTCATTCACAACAAATAACCAAATACACACGTGAATATACCATGCATTGCCAAAACCATCTAGGAAATCGTACATGCACCCTGATACCTACAAGTATTCTCATTGAAGCTTCTTTATCTAACCTTTCCTTGCTTGATCCTTTCTTTCCTTTGCTTTCATTTTCCTTCCTTTTCTTTCTTTCTTTCCTTTTCCTCTTCATGCTCTTCTCCTCTATCATAGTAATTCAAAAACTAAACTGACAAAATGCTATAAACTAATCCTCAGAAGCCTTTTTATCATTAAGGCTTCTATTTTCTTCAATTTTCTCTATTTTTCCTTCAATTTCCTTCTTATGCAAACATGTGACCTTTCACCTTCTTTTTCTCCTAATTTCCTTTATTTTCATAAATAAAATGCCAATAATTCATTTTTTCTTTTTCAAATCCTTTTCTAATGCCTTTGCCAGTTTCCCTTAGCCATAATAAACAAGTGATTCCCACTAATATGCTTTGCCCAACATTCAGCTTGGAATACGCGTCCCATGACCCAGAGTTGTTACATACCCCTCCCTCTTAGGGGAACACCGTCCTTGGTGTTATATGATGCCTACAACCAGCAAGACCGCTGAAAACCAAAACATACTTCCCATGGAGCTTTATAACTTAGCTCGATGCAATATTTACAATATCAACGTGCTGAAAACATGACAATCATAATATTTACTGGAGCTTTATAACATAGCTCAATACGGTATTTACAATAACAAACGCATATACTTATGCAAATTTCCTTCAACAAGAAAATAATCATATTGTTTGTGGAGCTTTATAAATCCAACTCGATACAATATTTACAATAATATACACATATATACATATGTGCATTTGCTCTAACCAAAAAATAAAAGGATATGATGCCTGTATATGCAACAAGGGAATCTAAAGGCTCACACCTCCACCCTCAAGATTAGTACCAAGATTCACCTCCTTCCCAGGAAGTCCAGAATCCACTATCAGATTCAAACTTACATCGAATGTCTAGTGTTACAATCCTTGCACTACTTGTTCCCTTAGTGAACAATTATCGACTCATTGTTCTAGGTCACACTCACAATATGCATCTAATTCCCTCTGACAATGCCACTAACTAAAACAAATTCCTCCCCTGGCCTTCCCTTCTCTGCTACATAGTCCCTCGGGAAATCTAGTCACCCGCTTTAGTGTAGTCACTCACCTTCCAATTTCACCTGCATCCCCTATACCGGGTGATCCATCCCTTGACAAGGTTTCCTTACATGAAAAGGTCCAAAAACTAAGGCATATCCCTGCTTCAAAACCATCATACTAGTCATAACATGCTCATGGAAACAAATGGGAGATATTAGGTACCAGTGTCACATAATGGCCCTGATCCTGAATTATTTACCAACATATTGTTTCTTGATCCAATTCCTTTTTCTATTGTTGCTAACCCTTGTAGTCAGTTTCAACCACCCAAACTGGGGATTACCTTGCTTTCCTATACCAAGCGCATAATTTCCATTAGAATAAAAAGAATTAAAACTAATTCAAATCACACCTCATTGGTGGTCCCTCAATAAGGTACACTTGCAATTCCATTTACTTTCTGCCACAACAAGTCAAACTAGATCTTTGACCAAATCATCATGTCTAAACATACCACATCCAGTTAGCTCAAAACGCAACCATCATAAATCAGAGTCATAGATCACATGCTTAATAAAAATTAAATAAAATAAAGATACTTATCCTTTAATCAATCCTTTGCTTCTACCTTTATTTTTTATCATTTCTATACACACACTCAATTGGTTGCCAAACCCGACAAGCACTGATGCCTTCTCTTTAAGAAACAAGGGAATCTAGAAATTGAACTACTTCCTCCCTCAATATCATCAGCAAGTGTATCTTGAGACTAAACCGCCTCAACCCTCAATCGCAACAACACTATCCCAAGACTAAACAACCTCAACCCTCAATAGCAATATGGCTATCTTGAGACTAAACTGCCTCAACCCTCAATATCAGCAACAAGGGTATCTCGAGACCAAAGTGCCTCAACCCTCAATATCAACAATAAGGTCCAGAAAGTATCGTACCTCCATGTCTTATCACAATGTATAACACATACACATACACAGTGTACAACACAACACTTACACCAACACCTAGTGTAAAACAAAACACATACACCTACACCCAGTGTACAACACGACACATACATCTACACCCAGTGTACAATACAACACATACACCTACATCCAGTGCAAAATGAAATACATACACCTACACCCAATGTACAACACAACACATACACCTACACTCGGCATACAACATGAAACATACACCTACACCCGGTGTACAACACAATACATATACATACACATAGTACAATACCACAAATCCACATACCATGATAGGACGACTATGCAATACCTATAGCAGCACACCAAATATACACAACACAACATGTATAACATGTACACAATACCACATGTACAAAATGCCACCTACACAACATGTACAAAACACCCAATGTACACAACACCACTTTCCCAAGGCGTACACATCACCCAAAGTACATAACACCATCTTCACAACATGTACAAGACAACACATGCACATAGCGCCATATGTACAACATGTGCAAAACACCACATGCCTACAACACCAGATGTACATAGCACCACTTATATAACATGCACACAACGTTATATGTAAACAGTACCATATATACTATATGTACACAATACTACATATGCAACATGCACACCATACCACATGTTCGCGACACCACATGTACAACATATACAAAGTAATAGCACTGAACAATTAGAGGCCACAATGTCTCTACCAAGCAACATAGCTTCTAATGTCTTTCCACTATCCATGCTTGTCCAGCATGTCGCAAATCACACTACTTTCATTTTTGATGTATCCTTCAACATTACCTACCATAGCGTAAACATAGACGTAATATAATCACATAATATCAATTCATATTCACATGATACTAACCTTGTAGATATGTTAGGCTACTCTTCCACTTGATTCCTCATAAACCAGGAACCTCTTCATGCCATTCACTAGCATAAGAAATCATTCCTCCACAAGAACGATCCTTGACGATCATGTCAGACAACTACATACATACATAGATATAAACATCAACATAAAACAATCATGACCCTTGACGAGCCTGTCAAACAATGAGATACATACATACGTGTATAAATTTATAGACATCATCATAATTATGATCACAACATAATTACTAGTTACCATCAAGTCAAGGTTAAGAGAACTCCCTTTTTCCATGCATACCATGCACAACATTGAGAAAAAGGATCCCCAACATAGCCAAGGCATATGATGCTTCAGATACATTTAATTCGCCTTTCCTATTACCTTTTTCATGACTATCCTGCCACCGTCCATTTATCCCAATGGACCCAATCCAATCCAAATGGATGTCATATTCTTACCTTAAACTACCCTTTACTCATGCATTGATCTTCATTTGAGTATTACATTACCTGTTGGGTTTCATTCACCACCCTCCAACCTCCATTAACTTTCCTCTTTCCCAAACCAATTCCCAAGACTCTCAAGCACAAAAGGCAGAATAAAAAGTAAACAAGAAGAAAAATCATGGAAACCAATAACAATACGACACCCCAAACAAAATGGAATGGCCATGCACCAGAAATAAACAAAACTGCAAATCAAATGTAAACAAATCATAAAAGACCGAAAGCACAAAACTCCCAACAAACACCCTGACTCAATTCCCATGGGTTCCCAATTCTTCCTAGGGAAATCTCAACCTGAGTCTTCTTCAAGATTTCATTGGAGCCTCTTCTACCATTCAATCCCATGCATCATACTACCATAAATGCATAATTGTAAGTGCATAAATAAACATAACAATATACCAGTTACCTTACCTTGTTGTGCGAAACACACTTCCTTGTAACTAAACATGTACATATATAATCTCTCAAGGGATTCCAATTCCTTGATGAATCCAACCATAATTGGAAACCAACTATTCTACATGTCAAATACATGTTCATGAATGTAACACATATCCTCATAATGTCAGACAAAATCAAGGTTAAGAAGACTTCTTGTATTCATGCAAAGCACTCATTCGTTTGGAATTGTAGTTTCCAACATAGCCAAAGGAATTCTCACGCAATTCCTTTCTTGTACTTTTTACCTTGCTATAATTGAGTCTTACTATGCACTATCACATCACCCAATTGATATTTATATAAAAAAATTAACTATTACCTTGTCATGCTACTACCAAGCATGTTGCCTTGCCACTGCTCACACATGTCAGTTACATGCTCCAAATATCAATACATCATATCTATTAATTTGAAATCAACCTTTACCAATACTAACAACCATGTCATAATCTGGAATCAACTCATAGTCATAGTCATAATACTAAAACTATCACCTACTCACACTCAAGTACATATCAACTGTCTCAACACATATCGAGTTAGTACAACCGTATTAAAAAAATTATCATTCCTTCATGCAATCTTATAGACACATGCTCATATAATGCAATTAATAAAAAAATCAAACAAATTATAAACATAACATGTTAGCTAAACCAAATTGGCGACATGATCAAACTCATACCTCAATGTATCTTAGGGGAGGCTACTACATCTGCACAAGTTAGTTTAGATTAGTATGACACAATATCACAAGTATATCAACTCATACCTGAATATCATAACCATAACCATATTCATAGAGAAACCCATATAGCATGATACATATAACATCAAGATCTTAGGTGCAATGACCATAATCATCATGCATATGACCGCAATGCATATAACAACAAGTTGCTATCATTCATGACTATCACACGTGTGTGCATATGATCACACGTATATATAACCATAACAACCATAGATGATATGCATGTATACAGCCACTAGGAATATACAACCATTAACCAACATACCTACATATCCAACGTACAAAGTTGTATGAGGATCTGATCTTACCCCGAGGTCCAGTGTTGTAACCTCACTCTGATGATCTGCATCTCTTTCTCTATTTCAGCCAACACATCAACATCATAACATACCAACACCATCATAATGAAATAAACTTCATACAATGACCTCATGCCCAACAACCTTAACTATGACAATGCATGCATAGCAACATGCATCTATTCCATCGAGTCCAAGTATTGAACCATGCTCTGATACCACTCATACCACTCTGTAACGCCACCTCTCATGTCTACCCATTTTCATTGGCTTGTTGGGGTAAACATGAGATGAGGAGCTACTATGACATGACTTAACCTCCTAGATCACCTTAAGGAAATGGAGTCGACAAACCAAGACTTTACTGACTTCCCTCAGGTGCTACAGGACCCCCAAGAGCTAAACCACCCCTCCAGCTGGCCAAACCCCGAGTTAACTTACTTTTTCACTAATCTGGACCCCCAAAAGTTGGCATAACACTGCCTGAATTTGGCTGTAACCGTCCAGTCACATGCATAATCTTGCAAGGGAGCAACTACAATTTTTTTTCCTGTTCTGTGCTACCGACCACGATATGTTAACACTGCCTAAATTCCGCTGTAATCGTCTAGTCACATGCATAATCTTGAAGGGAGCAACTACAGTCTTTTTTACCCAGTTCTGTGCTAGCGACCGTGAGATCTAAGCCACTTTTTCAGAGCTAGTCATCAGATGATTGCCCAAAACTTGATGAGAAAATTAACTACCGATATTCTTGTTCAAACATATGAATGCTCATCAGTAAAAAAAAGTCTTCCACTCACCTGAGAAAATTGGTTTCCAATGTTTTTGTTAAACCATATATCTAAAAAAAATTGTGACAATGGTTTACCATTCAACTTGATTTCTCACCTCTTTCTTAGAGATGAATTATAATATTTTGATATTAAAAATAAGAACCAAAAACTATTACGTAATCTCCCATCACTCACTCTATTTGATAATAATAGAAGTTCCGTAATCTCCCATCACTCTATTTGATAATAGAAGTCTTTAATTTAATAAAATTCGATTAATAAACTAATATAATAATGATGGGATAAAACGTTACTATTTTGAAATCCTTTTGATTCTGTATTGTTAGATGATAACGATTTATTGTTTATTAAGAAAGATTAGGCTACCAAAGAATTCGCACAACTTTTGTAAATTACGTTTCGTTAATTTTGGTAATGTGAAATAGACTTGTTTTAGAATTAAATGGTTTAAAAGTTGTCATTATATTTCACTTGATTTAATTTTT